>JACCHV010000140.1:0-12545 GCA_018907245.1 Eupristina koningsbergeri | reverse complement strand
CACTGGATCACATAATTCACATTTAATAAATAAATCTATTTTTTGCGTACTAAAAATAGAAAATTTAATGTCTATAAAACGAAATTCTCAAATAAGTTTTAATTATTTATTTTTATTTAAATTGTGCTGTCACGAAGAAAACACGCGGCAGTAAAACTCGGGCTCGCTAGCCCCTCCACCACCGGCCCCCTTCCACTCGCACTCCGCCACTATACTGCCGTCGAGCACCGAAACGAGTCCTTGTGCAGCTCAACGGCGGCACTATTACCGCCGGCGCTCAGCGCTCGTCTCCGCCGCCGCCTCTGCCGCTATTAGCAAATGATAAGTAGGAGTGCGCAATACTCGAACAGAGAGTCAGACACCAAGCCTGGCACACCTTGAAAGATGCCTTAACTACCCCCTAGCAGAGTCTAAAGAATGCTGACCCTGAAATACCTTGGACAGCGTTTCTCGAAAATTCTAGTCAGCGCAAGGCAATGTGCCGTCCCTGACACAAATTATATGGCACGGCGACTTACACCGAGAGTGTTGCCCCTGAAACACCTTAGGCGACACGAAGACTCCTCCTGGAGGTTTGAATGCTAACCTCTCTCCAGGACTAGTCCCGGGTTGTAACCCACCACTCCCGTTGAAAGCATAACGCCACTAAGAGAGTCGCGTGAATCGGACTGGCGCGATTTTCACGGCAATACGGCGATTCATATGTTTAGTTTAATATTTTATTCCACTACCCCTTTCCCATCTTGATATAATATTAATATGAATTTTATCTGATATATTGTTTATTATATGTATTTTTTATATATAAACATGTGTATTTTTCTATATATTTATGTATTTTCTTGTATAACTTTATGTAAATGTGAAATGTTATAATATCGTGTATATGTTTGATATTTTATGTATGAACATCTTATATATGTTTGTATATGTAATTAATGTCGCATTTGTGTCGTTAAATGCTGCGTATGCAATGTTTTGTACATGATCCTCTGCGAATGAATTGCGCGCAATAAGAATCGTATAAAGTTTGCGTTGCATGTAAGAAAAATCCATGTAATTTTATGTTTTCATTTTTATTTATTAAATGTAAAATAACCTTACAATCAAAATTATCATTTCGCAAACAATCTTACCCTGTCCGATTCTCTCGAACGAACCTACACGACAGCGAGCGAATTTCGATGTGAGGGAGCTTTCCGTAACAATACAAAAAAATCAGCTGAAATCCATTGTTTATTTTACGAGTTTTACGGTGGATATCGTTAAGTGTAATAACTTTGATTAATTAAACAAAGAGTGATCATGAAAATTAAAAAATTTTAGTAATTAAGAATTGATATTCTAATCAATAAAGACGTAAAAATATTAAAACAAACTTGTTAAATTATTGATAATGTTTCAAAAAGTAATTTAAAAATGTTTTGACAGTTTGGGGTTTATTTAAAACAAAACATTTAAATATTAAACGAATTGACAACAGCTCAAGTTGATTGATTAATGAAAAGCGTTTGAATTGCACTTACAAAATGATATTTCAACGTTTAAAGAAACTTTTTCTCTTGTACCTGGTGATAAAAAATTTGTATAAAATAATAATATAAAAATAATAAGAAAAAAATCATTGATCAAAATCAGTGGATAATGGCCATCATAGCAAAAGCGAATAAAATATTAAAAGAATACTTTAAATTTTTTGACATTAGAAACATACAATTTGTAATACTTTTCTGATAGATAGGGAAAAAATTACTGCACCTTCTTACTATTAACCTTCTATTGCACTGTAATTTGTGGGATTGTGAGCAGGAGATGTTGTTGGAAAAAAATAAGAGAGAAGCTTTCTCGGCAAGACACTGTTTTATTCTTTATTGAAAATGCACACAACACAATTTTCACCGCACGCACAAATATATAAATCGGTGCGAACCGATCAAAAGAGCTCGCGCATCTAGTTCACAAAATTCTTATCCGCACGCACTCGGCCTTTTTGCCCCGCCCTCCAGGATCAATTTTCTTTTGTTTTTCCGAGAAGCGACGGACCGTTACGCTTTATCTCGATTTCCCGAAGTTTCTCGCATCGTCGGGACTCGCGAAACTCAATCATTCGGCCGATTCATTACCCCTAGGCATAAAAAACTCCCGCCTTGCCATGCGGGAGAAAAAGCCAAAACATTCTAATTTTCACACTCTCGCGAATTTATACAGTTTTTATTTGCAATTTGACGGGACGTCTTCGTCTCTGATAAAAAGAGAAAAAACAGCGCAGGACAATCGCCTCATGCAGCGCGCGATTGACAAAGCAAGAGAGAGAGAGAGAGAGAGAGCGAAAAAGAGAGAACAAGGAAAGTATAGATGAGGGAAAGAGAAATAGATAAAAAATAGATTTGCTTGTTGTGGCCGAAAAGCACAGGAGAAAGAGAGGACGACAGAGACTCTGACGTGGGCCGTCACCCCGCACACACACACAGCATACATTTCCGATGAACCCAACCCTTTTTTTACATATCGGCGGAATTATACGCACGTCCCCGTGAGCCACTTCGCTCTTCGCACAAATCAGCACACGGCCAAGCGCACAACATCGCATTTTTGCGCGTTTTAATGGCCCTTTTGCTGTTTGTCTCATCTCACGGGCGTCCCCGCATCCGGGACGTGCGCCTACTGGACCTGGTGCCCAGTTCCGTCCCTAACACCCTCCCCCCCCGTACAAACGTACAAAGTTTGTACCTTCAACTTACAACCTCAAGGTTCCTTTCGCAACATTGTTCATAGCGCTGCACCGTCGATCGATTCACAAATTCCATCGAGATCTTATCGATCGAGTAGGACAATTAGTTTCTGCGCCGGGCGCAAAAATTCTCCGGACGAAGTTCGCACCTTTACCGCTCGCACCTGCCCGTCTTTCCCTGGGAATACCTCGACTACTCGGCCTTTCGGCCATCTATTTCGCGGACTGTTGAAGTCCATTATCAATACTACATTTCCTACCTTTAGCGGCGCCTCGAGGCCGGACCACTTTGTTCTTGCGATTAGAGTGGGTAAATACTCGCGTAACCACCTCTTCCAGAAGTGATCCGCCAAGTTCTGTACCATCCGCCATTGTTTTTTCAATGAAATGTTCGTCGCGTCATATCTCCCTAGATTGACCTCCCCGGAAGTGGTCCCGATCAAAAAGTGGTTCGGCGTCAAGGCCTCGCTGTCGCGCGGGTCGAGAGAGACGTGTGTTAAGGGTCGCGAATTTATCGAGTGCTCGATTTCGGCGAGCAGGGTGAGTAACATTTCCTCGCTAGGGGCTTGCTCCCGCAACACGGTGTTCAGCGATACCTTTACCGATCTAATTAGACGCTCCCAAGCACCACCCATGTGGGGCGCTTCAGGTGGGTTGAATCGCCATTCTATACGGCTTCTGGCCGCGTAACCTCGCAATTTCTCCCGATCTAGTTCTCCTATCGCTTCCTTCAATTCCCTACTAGCACCTCTAAAGTTGGTCCCGTTATCGCTGTATATGACCGACGGAGCGCCCCTCCTCGCGGCTAATCTTTGAATCGCCATGATGGCTGAGCTAGCTGACAAGGAGTTAGCCAACTCTAAGTGCACGGCCCTCGTTGTCAGGCACGTGAACAACACTCCCCATCTCTTTTCGCGACGACGTCCTATTTTGACGAGCATGGGCCCGTAGTAATCCACTCCGCAATGAGTGAACGGGCGTTTATTTACGGCTACACGACCGGCAGGCAACGGGGCCATCAGCGGGCTACATGGCTTGCCTTTGTTGACTTTGCATCGCCAACACTTATTTTCCACTGCTTTTATCGCGTTCCGAATGCCTATTATACAATAGTTTTGCCGCAGCTCGTTCACGACTGTTTCGCGACTTCCATGGAAACATCGTTCGTGGTGACCGCGAATCACGAGTTTTGTGATTTCATGTTTCCCGTCTAAGATCGCGGGGTTATTGTTGAAGTCTGCCGGTGCAGCGTTCATCACTCGACCATCCGCTCTTATTACCCCGACGTTATCTAAATACGGTTTGAACTTTGCTATTCGGCTGTCTTTGCGTACCGGCGCGCCATTGTTCAATGCCTTCATTTCCGACGCGAAACAGTCGTCTTGGATTGTCCGAATCCACCACTCTTCTATTTCCTGCCTCGACGCACCTTCCGCTCGTCTTCTCCACCGTTTGGAGAATCTAATCAGACGACTGCCGAATATCTCTAGCCCCCTAGTTCCTAACACTCTATATGCTAACGGTATCGCGCCTTCGTATTTTATTTTCGCCGAGAGAACGCAAACCCTTCCGTCTTCCCACTCGGTGACTGCACTATCCTTTTCGACGCCTAGCGCTGGTTCCGGGGGCCACTCTTCTTCCGGTTTGCCTAGGAACGACGGACCCTTAAACCATCGTGCATCGTTGTGCACGGGGGAGTTTATCCGCGTCGCGTCGTCCGCTGGATTTTCGCCCGACGGTATCCATCTCCATTCGGCCTTTCGCGTCAAATCTCGGATCTTCCGCAATCGGTTGGCGACGTACGTTTGATTGATTTTCGGCTCCGTCCGTATCCACGCGAGGACGATGGTCGAATCCGTCCAGAAGTGCCGGCGCGCGATGGGAATTTCTAACTCGCGTCCGATGTATTCGGCGAGGTGAGCACCTAATACCGCCGCTTGGAGTTCGAGGCGAGGTATCGTTTGCTCTTTCTTGGGCGTTATCCGATTCTTCGCCATGAGCAATCTCACACGGTACCTCTTGTCTCCCTCCCTTATCCTCAAATACGCCACCGTCGCACACGCCGTCTGGCTGGCGTCGCAAAAAATATGAAGTTCCGTGTCGCAGTTCGTTCGTCCTTTGCCCAAAAGGTTACGCGACAATTTTACCCCTTTTACTACCTTCAAATCCTTTAAAAATTCCAGGAATAACGCGTGTTCTTCCCCTCGAATTTTCTCATCCCAACGCACCCCACTACGCCAGATGTTCCGCATGAGAGTCTTTGATTTTAGTACGACGGGGGTCAGCAGTCCCAGCGGGTCAAAGACGGACATCACGACACTGAGCACTTCACGTTTGGTCGGCACCGTGTCCCCTCTGACTATTTCCTCCGCGATCCGTTTGAATTTAACGTTATATTTTAATTCGTCTGTCCGCGTATCCCAATAAAGGCCTAATACTCGTTCCTCGTTTTTGCGGTCTAAACTAATCTCCCCCTCATGTTCATTTCTTTCGCGAAGAATGTCTCGTAAAACCCGCGACGAATTGCTCGCCCAACCGTACATTCTGAAGTTGGCTTCTGCGTTTATTCTTATGACTTCTCGTACTAACGCCACGAGCTCCCGTTCACTGTCTCGACTGACTAGAAAGTCGTCCATGTAACTATTGTTTTTTATTGCTTTCGCGGCCTCGGGATTTCTTTCCGCGAACCGAGCCGCATTCTTGTTTTTGATAAAAATTGCGCTACTGGGCGACGACTTAGCCCCGAAAATCAGACTAATCATTTCGTAGACCTCCGGAGGTCTCTGCCGATCTCGACCGCGCCACAGAAAGCGCTGCGCCCCTCGGTCCTCGTTCCTAACTTCGACCCGCAAGAACATGTCTTTTATATCCCCCTTAATTGCCGTCGCGTGTTGCCTAAACCGTAGCAAGACTCCCGGTAACGATTCTAACAGATCGGGTCCCGAGTCCAGCTGATCGTTTAGACTATAGCCATCTGACTTTGCCGCCGCGTCGAAAACGAGTCGTATTTTCCCCGGTTTATTCACGTTGCTGACCCCGAAGTGTGGGAGGTACCATGATCTTCCCTGAGGTGGACCTGATACTTTTCGAGCATACCCCGCGTCGATGAACCGACTCATTTCCCGGTAATATAAACGCGCGTATTCGTGGTCGCGATCGAGTCGTCGTTCCAATCCTCTCAATCGTTTCAAAGCCGTATCATAACCGTCGGTAACCGGTTCAAAATCGCGCCTCCACAGCAGACCCGTTTCCCAATGGTCCCCCTTGAAGTTGCTCGTCTTTTCAAGGATTGTTTGAGCTTCCGTTGTATTCCCGCCCGACTCTATTCGCGATATCCCCTCGCCTTCCATTTCGAAGTATTCGCGCATTAATTCCTCTAGTCGCTCATTTTCATTTTGCGTTTCCGGATGTTCATCTTTGCCCGACGCCGTGGCTACAAACGCGAACTTCTTTTTTGTTTTAAACATTGGTCCGTGAAGCGTCCATCCTAACCGTGAACGCGATAATGCTAGCGCGCGATCGTCGAATTCGATTAATTCCCGCGTCGTTATTAGATCTCCGTTGTCCTGTCCGATCAGGATACCAACTTTCGCGTTGTTGTACGGTTTCACTTCGATCGATTTTTCATTTAATTTTAATTCTCGAATTGTGCTTTCTTTCAATGTCTGGCTCGGCAAATTTAGACTTTCGACCGCGATCGCGTTTCGTACCGCCCCTTTTCCGTGCTCGCCCTCGATCCCGACCTCGACTCTCATGCATTCATCTATCTCCTTTTCCCCGTTTATTCCCCTCAAACTCAGTTTCAGTTTCGTCCCCGTCAGCTTCAAATCGCGTGCTATTTTTTTATCGAGTAGCGTCACCGAAGACCCTTCATCGAGGAGCGCGAATGTGGCCACCCCTTTCGAGCCGTTGAACAACCGGACCGAAATAATTTTGAGCAACACGGAGCCGCCGTGTAGTCAGCTGTTTTGCAGGGTTGTCGCGTTTTCTGAATTCGCTGTTTCCATCGAAGTTCCAGCATCCGCTTTCTGTTCGTGTAACAGTGCGTGATGCGGACCGTCGCACTTGCGACACTTACCATACCTACATGATTTTCTTGGGTGTCCAGTTCCCAAGCAGCCGTAACACAGCTTCAGCTGTTTTGCCAGCTTCCATCTCTCCTTGACGCTTTTTTGGGCGTAGGCGTCGCATCGCCATACACCGTGATCGCCCTGGCAAAAATCGCATTTTCTTTTCCCATGGTCTTCCTTTACGCTTTCGCTTTTCGCCTCGGTTTTAATCGCGTATGCTTGCCCCGCGGGCTTGCTTTTATCTGCTTTCCCGTTTTTTGAATACCGCGATTTATTGGTTAATTTTAATATTTCTACGTTTGAATCCGCCGCGAGTTCCGCTTGTTCGGTGATGAACTCGCTCATCACCTCGAGTTCTGAAACGCCCTCGCCTCTGCTTCGCTTGTGCTGCAAAAAAGGTATACGCATCTCCGACGGCATCTTGTCACCTAACACCTTGATTAAATATGGGGAAAACAAATGTCCTATGAGGTTAAGTTTTTTGAAAGTGGCAACCGCGTTTCTAAGTTTCGACGCGAACTGCCATAGGACTGTCTCTCCGCTGCTCAGCTCCGGGATTTTACGCAGATCTGAAATAAGTTTATTCGCAATCAGGTTCTTGTTACCGAACCTTCCTTCGAGCGCTCGCATTATTTCATTCGCGTTATCGCCTACCGCTAGGGATCCGTTAAGAATTTCGCGCGCTTCTCCTTGCAATGCCTGTAAAAGTCGCGAAATAATAAAATCGTCGTCGCAATCCGCTCGTCCTTTTAGAGTCCGTTCGAAAGCCTCTTTGAATATCAGCCATTCGCCAGGCTCCCCTGAAAAGGAGGGTAAATTTTCCGCTCGCCTAGGGGGAGGAACTCTGCTGCTGCTGCTCGCTGATGATGATTCGCGAATTACTTCAAGGGTTCGCTCGATGGCTCGCAATAGCCCCGCATTAACATCATTTGATTTTAACAATTCGTTATTTTCGTCACTCACCGTAGCTGTGTCGTCACGCGCAATCGCCGCTACTGTCTCTCTCTCACCCGTAATTGTTCCGCACGCATTGAATTCGGCTGCAGCTGTTGTTGCTGACTCTCGTTGTATTACCGACCGCGTGTCGGTAATCCGCTCGGCTGGTGTAGGTTGGCAGCAGTGGTGACGTGGAATGGCGGCCTCTGGCTGGGACCGCTGTGGAGGGGGTGACGTGACCCAAGATGGCGACGGCAATGGCGGCTGCGTCGATGCTCTTCCTTCAAATAACATTTGCTGGCTCTGTGTTGAAGTTGCCGACGGTGAAGAGCCGGTGGACCTTCGCACCGACTCCTGGCGGTACGGCGACAACGTAGACGAGTGCGGAGGGACGTGGTGGTCGGCAACGGATTGTTGGAAGTGGTGGGCTGCCTCGTCCGTCGACCAGAGCCCCCTCCCGGTCGGGTGAGTCGGTGACGTCCCAACGTCCCTCCGAGCCGGCGTTCTCCCTCTCCGCGTTGTTGCCTTTCCTCGCGGCCGCTTAGGCGCCGGTGCACCACTTCCCTGACCTGGGGACCTGGCAGCCGTCGACCTCGTCCTCATGGTTGTGCTCTAGCTTAATATTACCGTAGATCGCCCCACTCCCCGCTTGTCACCTCTCTCACACAGTTCAATTCTTTTACGTTAGATGTCTGAAAAATTTTTTTTTTTTTAATTTTTTAATAATTTTTAAATTATTTATTTATCGACTTTCGCGAATTTATCGAACGCGTATGCAGATGATATGTCGTCCCGAATCAGAAAACCCCGAAAAAAAGCGATTTTTGCGGAAATCCGAATTTACATAAACCCGGAATCGAACCCCGGCCGAGCGGGTTATGAGGCCCCCGCGCTATCCACTAGACCACGGGGGACTTATGGAATTCCTTACACCCGCACCGTTTTATTCATCCGCACTCGCTACGCGTCGTCAAATTAATGCTCGAGATTATTCACACTTCAACTAATTTATTTATTTATTGTTATTTATTTATTGTTTATTATTTATTTATATGACACACGCGAGAAATTTTTATTAACGCAACGAGGCGATTTCAAATTGAAAAATTTTATGATTTTACGAGATTCACTGATTTTAACAAATAAACAAATTAATTGTTTATAATAAATTCGCAATTTTTAATTACACACGTTTTACGCGAAGATTTTACGACGCACAAAAAACGATTTCAAAATTTAGAAAATTCGAAAAATTTTACGAAAAGCACTGATTTTAACAAATAAACAAATTAATTGTTTATAATAAATTCGCAATTTTTAATTACACACGTTTTACGCGAAGATTTTACGACGCACAAAAAACGATTTCAAAATTTAGAAAATTCGAAAAATTTTACGAAAAGCACTGATTTTAACAAATAAACAAATTAATTGTTTATAATAAATTCGCAATTTTTAATCACACACGCTTTACGCGAAAAATTTTTACGACGCACAAAAAACGATTTCAAAATTTAGAAAATTCGAAAAATTTTACGAAAAACACTGACTTTGACAATTAAACAAATTAATTGTTTATAATAAATTCGCAATTTTTAATCACACACGCTTTACGCGAAAAATTTTTACGACGCACAAAAAACGATTTCAAAATTTAGAAAATTCAAAAATTTTACGAATAGCACTAATTTTAGTAAATAAACAATCTAATTGTTTATAACAAAATCGCAATTTTTAATTACACACGTTTTACGCGAAGATTCCTACGACGCACAAAAAACGATTTCAAAATTTAGAAAATTCGAAAAATTTTACGAAAAGCACTGATTTTAATGAATTAATTAAAATCGAACACGTGTTTCGCTAATCACAGATTTTCTTATGTATCATGCAAATGACTCGACTTAATTATCTTAGATTGTACTTATCCTTCTGTGGTTTCCTCCTCGATACCTCAAGGAACGATACAACCTTTACACAATGCACCGATCACAGCTTCCTCCTTAATTGATTCCTCCTTCCTCAATCCTTTTCCCGGCGTTGGATCCCGGGTTTCGGCACCATGTAATTTGTGGGATTGTGAGCAGGAGATGTTGATGTAGGAAAAAAATAAGAGAGAAGCTTTCTTGGCAAGACACTGTTTTTCTTTATTGAAAATGCACAAACACAATTTTCACCGCACGCACAAATATATAAATCGGTCCGAACCGATCGAAAGAGCTCGCGTATCTAGTTCACAAAATTCTTCTCCGCACGCACTCGACCTTTTGGCCCCGCCCTCCAAGATCAATTTTCTTTTGTTTTTCCGAGAAGCGACGGACCGTTACGCTTTATCTCGATTTCCCGAAGTTTCTCGCATCATCGGGACTCGCAAAACTCAATCATTCGGCCGATTCATTACCCCTAGGCATAAAAAACTCCCGCCTTGCCATGCGGGAGAAAAAGCCAAAACATTCTAATTTTCACACTCTCGCGAATTTATACAGTTTTTATTTGCAATTTGACGGGACGTCTTCGTCTCTGATAAAAAGAGAAAAAACAGCGCAGGACAATCGCCTCATGCAGCGCGCGATTGACAAAGCAAGCGAGAGAGAGAGAGAGAGAGAGCGAAAAAGAGAGAACAAGGAAAGCATAGATGAGGGAAAGAGAAATAGATAAAAAATAGATTTGCTTATTGTGGCCGAAATGCACAGGAGAAAGAGAGAACAATAGAGACTCTGACGTGGGCCGTCACCCCGTACACACACACAGCATACATTTCCGATGAACCCAACCCCTTTTGCATATCGGCGAAATTATACGCACGTCCTCGTGAGCCACTTCGCTCTTCGCACAAATCAGCACACGGCCAAGCGCACAACATCGCATTTTTGCGCGTTTTAATGGCCCTTTTGCTGTTTGTCTCATTTCACGGGCGTCCCCGCATCCGGGACGTGCGCCTACTGGACCTGGTGCCCAGTTCCGTCCCTAACATGCACATTGCAAGAAAAACAGCCACAATAAAATATAAGAAACAAATCATTAATTTTCCATGATGTCAGTGCTTAACTACATAATATCAAAAACTATTTGAATAACAACTAATAAGAAATTCTGCACTACCCATCTAATATTTAACATTTAACGCGGAACTTCAGAATATTTAGGGGGTTCAAACCCAAAATCTAATCCAGTTCAAAAAATCATAATTCTTAGTAAGGTATCGATAATAGTCCCAGGAAAGAGCAATAACGCTGATGCAATAAAACGATTTTGACACTGTAGAGTTGAAAGTCCTTCTGGGATTCCTTAGAACTATATTTTTGACTCAAACTATATACTTCCGGAATTACATTTTCTGATGATCCAGTGTAAGTACTTTGCTTAGGCGCATGGTTGTACGCAAACTCGGAACGTCATAAGATAATTGTGATTTATATTATATACCTGATCATAAAACACATGTTTACGTAGCCGGTATGTGTGTATGTTCTTGTCTATGAGTTCGACAGTTGTTCGATCTCAACAAATCCACTACCCATTTTGATTACCTGTCGATCCAATCAGTGCAGAATTATTTGTATAGAATACTGTTTAATGCCGAGGAAGGTTTTAATAGTTGTGTCAATATTTTTTTCACCTCTAAAGATTAAAAATTTTTTTGGAACATAATTCATAAAATTATCTATATTATAAGAAAAAGTCATCACTTCCAGTGGACAATACTTTAAATAACATATTTTGTTGTTGTAAATATTCAAAAACAGAAAAAACTATTAGAATTATGTTCTAAATTTAATAAAAAAAATGTATAAAATTGTACACAGAGAAAAATTATATTATGTACGTCTTAGTATTATTCTAATTGCAGTTATTCTTATAAATAATAGAATAACTACAAATTTTCATGAAAAAAATATCAACATTATTACGTCTCAAAATGTAATAAGTAAATAAATTAATATTTAAGATATTTGTTCATTTAATTATTATTTATTTATTTAATATTTTGGTTAGTTTACAAGTTAAATATATTATAATTGATATTTTCAGTAAGAATAATATTATAAAATAGATTTGTTAAACAATAATTATAATAGTTAATCGATAACTTCTTAATATTGCTTGCATGATAGTTATTCGCAGCGATTGTAGCTTAGAAATATATAGCCCGAAAGAACGATATGGGCAATATCTTAAAGGCACCACTCCGGATTTTCAGGATTGGACAGTTCTTAATACTTGAGTTTAAAATATACTAATTTCAAGAGTAAAAAGTACTCTCTCACTATTTTCTCTGTCTTTTATATCGCTTGTAATTTTATCCCTTCCACATTGTTTCTCGATTGTTAACGTCGGTTCGTAAGTGTATAACCTGAGCCAATCATACGATTTTAGTTATGATCGTGATCTTTCATATTCTTCTCTGTTACTTCATGATTAATTAGAGTATTTATTTCCTATTAATATTTCTAAGCTACGGTTTATTATCTAAGCCACGTACTATTGCTACAAATAACCTTTTTGCAGTAATTAGTCTTTGGTCGTAACGAAGTAGTGTCTTATCTTTACTATCTTATTTAATTTTCGTTTATTATTTTTAGTCATGAACTTAAATAATTTTGTAATATAAAGAAGTCAAAATTAAACGAGGAAGTGTTATTTAAATTGTCGGAACATTACAACATTATAATAAAATTTTGTACGACAATATAGAAATAACTAGTCATTTTCAATATATAACTTATTAATACAACTTATCATTTTTTTAACACTATAAATTCTTAGCAAGTTCAGCATATTAAATCAATGCACCATCTAATTTTACA
>JACCHV010000139.1:0-37963 GCA_018907245.1 Eupristina koningsbergeri | reverse complement strand
CTTCGAGCTGCAAGAATGTTTTTGTGAAGATTCAATTTAACGTCATCTACCTCGAGACAAATATCGCTGGATCTTTCACTCTCGAGTAATTCACGGAAGTCCTGAGATAAATCCTTGAAGTGGTCCCGATTGTCCAGGATCGGTATATCCGGGGAATAATGATTAACACTTTCGGATGCGGAATCGATGCTGCAGACGATTCGCAGTGTTTTGTCTTCTAAATATCCGTTTTCTGGTTGAAGGAGCTCTTCACGATCGATATCGAGGAACATGATCTCGTCATCTTTTTTTAAACAATCATAAGATAATAGAGATTTTCCATATACTGAATTATCTACTTTTATGAAGTTGAGTGTACAGTCAACCGTAAAAGTTGTGTCACTGAAATCGAGTAGTAATAAAGTCACTCTAACTTTATCAGGACTATAACTTCTCGAAATACAAGGATCTAATTCCAATTGCCACTTCTGGTCACTACTGTGCAACGGTGAAAAAACCTGCAGCATCAATGATTATTGATAAATTTATTTTTATTTACATAATCGTTACTCATTTGATAATATTCAATTTTTTTTTTTAGATTGCAAAGGATCATTAGTATAAACTTAAATCCTTTTAATCACATCATTTATTAACGTCTCTACTACAAGAATTAAAAATAAATTGAAAAGTTTTTATAGAAAATTTACAATTTGTTAATAAATAACTCGTCTTTGAAACATATATGTGATATTACAGTTAGGCTATATGGCCAAAAATGAAATTGTCCTGCTATTTAAACATATTAGTTATTGTTTTCACTTTGTCAATATTTATTTAATGTGTAATTCATTAAAATAATTATTTATAACGTAAATAAATCGTTGTTTTTTTTACAATATAATTTGCACTAATAAAGTAATTAGCACAATGAAGCTTTGCGTCTAATTACAAATAAACTTGATTAACCTAAAAATAAATTCATTTGAGAATCATATCTTACCGGCGATTTAATGAAATCATTATCCTTTTTAGATAACAATGTGAAGTTACGTATTGTCCAGTGATAATTAATCGAGATTTTTTTTCGCATGCTGATACAAGATTTAGTTGTAACCTCACAGGCTTTATCCATTACGACTCAAAAATTTTTCAGATCTATGAAATATTTTAAATTTGAAATTATTTTTAATTATGAATTAGTATTTCATTCCCTATTGTATTAATTTTTCCTGTTTTTGTTTTTTTGAAGCAATATTTATTAAATATATTAAATTCCAATAAATTTAAAATCTTCATCTACACATTAAAAAATCACAAAATTTTACGTACTGATACATTATTTTTTAAATTATTTTTTTAATAATATATCATAGAATATCTTGTATTAAAAATTTTTTATTTAAATAATAATTATACGATTTTACAAATGTATTTTAGAATTTTCTTTTTAAACAAATTTTAATAAATTTTGCCATAAACATTACAATAAAATTTAAATATAAATTTCAAATACTGATAATGTCAATTTGAACAAATATATTCTTACATACCTGTTACACTAATAATGATTTTAAATAATCACTGTATTTTAAATTTAAGAGAATAGTGTCGTATTTGGCCGTGTAAAGTTTTATACCAATAAACTAGTCGACTGTTTTTCTCGATAGTCACTTCTCTATCTTTACATTGAAATATTTAAATAGTTTATATTATTTGTAATTCATTGAATGTAAACAAAATCACGTATGATTTATTGTCAATATTTATATTCATTTTATATTAAAAATAATATTATATTTTAACCATATGGAGCTCGTAATGTTAATATTTTATTATTTCAGTGTGTACAAAAATAGATATTAAGAAAAGAACAAAATATACAAGTAAAGATTTGCATGTTGCAATTTTTATTCATACTTACTGAGAATAAAACTTGCAATAAATAAATAAACAATAGATGGTTTTTTTTTAATTATAAACAATAAATTTATTATTTTTACATACTTATAATGTACTTCTTCAATATAAATCTATGACAAAAATTAATTACAAAAACAGTCTGTTTAAAAATACTTCAAGTGAATTCGAGAATTTAAAAATGTTTAATTTCGTATTAGATATACATGAAAAATTATAACCATACAAAAAATTGAATATATATTTATTTTTTTTAAACAATTAATTTATCTTCAAGATACGTCAATTGTCATTTAAACAAATGTTACCTATTTTATATCTTGTTGCATGTGTATAAAAACTGATGATTTTTATACAAATTATTAAATGATTTAAAAAATATATTATTTTTTATATAAAAATATAACTGTTAACTAGAAAACAGCACAGCATTGCAATTTTCAGATATGAGATGCGCAACACGCTGTCAGATAATTCGCATTTTTAGAAATAAATCAATTTCTCTGCACAAAAACATTTATAGTATTCATTCAGTTTATACATTTTCATTAATCATTTTATGTATAATTTTATTTACTATTGTACTCAGGTAAAAGGAAGTATTATATTACGAATTAGTTAACAATAACAGATATACATTAGTGATTCAATTATTTTAAATTGTATAAATACAATTTTGCACTTTATATTAATCAGAAAATGCATATTATGAAATAATATTAATCATACGATGGATTATAAATCATAAGAAATGTACACTAAATATAAGAAATAAAATTAATTTATGGGACAAAATATTTACAAAATATTTCTCACCAATATAAAAAAATTTTAATTTGGACCAAGATTAGTCTACACTTTTCGGTGCTAATGATTTTATTATGTCTATTAAAGTCGAATTTAAGCCATTATAATTTAAAAAATCAGGAATCTGAACTATATCGTCGAGATTTTTTTTTATAAAATTAATTGCTGCTTGTTTCAAATTTTGATTATTACAATAATAAGCCACGTGTAAAACATCCATAATAATATCTGCACTTAAATTCATACAAACGGATCTTTCGCACAAACGTAACAAGTCAGTTAAAACATATTTATCTGCGACTTTATAAAGTTCCAGCATTTCCTTTGGTTTCATTTGCTCAACTTTTCCAGTGTATATGTATTTTACCATGGCTTTAACCGTCTCCGCATTAAAATCACTTATTTTAATAACGTTTTCGTGATTTTCCTTCATGTCGTGTTCAAACATGGCAGCGAACACCGAACTTCGAGCTGCAAGAATGACTTTGTGAAGATTCAATTTAAGTTCGTCGACTTCGAGACAAATGTCGCTGAATCTTTCACTCGTGAGTAATTCACTAAAATCCTTAGACAAATTGTCATTGATATCGTGAATATCAAGTTCATGTAAGTCACCATTGGAATGGTCAATTTGTCCCGTTGACGCTGTCAATTTACACATAATATTCAGTAAATCACCTTCCAAATAACCATTTTCTGGTTTAAGTAGCTCGCTTTGTGAGATAAAATTAGGAAAACCATAGTTAGATTCAAAATCATGATTAGTGAAGGACTCATTAAAAGAAGATCCATTTTTCTTCATAATATACAAATTACAATTAACTGTAATATTTGTCATTTTTGAATCTATTAAATGCAAAAATAGCCCAATACATTCTGGGCTATTGTAACCAGAAGGATATAAGTGTAACTTCCACTTTATATTTTTAGAAGATGTAAAAATCTGTAATATTAATCAGTTACAGTATTAGTATCAGTATTTCAATTTATAATATAGTCATATTTATTTATTTTTTTTTTCTATGAATTGAGAATAAATATACAAATAAATATACAAATAAATACACAAATAAAAATATAATTAAATACAATAAAATATATATTCATGTCAATTACAATTAAAGTGCTTAAATACATTTATAAAAAAATGTTAAGAATGAAAATGTAGCCTAAGTATTGTTGATATTAATCTTACCTGTGATTCAATAAATTCGCCTTTTTTCTTATTTAAATAAGTGTAATTTTTTATCGTCCACTGAAAAGTAGTTGTATTTATATGACAATGTGTATGACACCATAATGTCGAATTATTTTCTTTTATTAATTTTTCATCCATTGCTGCTCGAGTGTCCTTCAATATTTTTAGAAGATATTTTTCCAAATCAACGGGTTTTAAATCTTTAATAAAATCAGAAAAAAATACGTTAAATGTTTTAATTTATTAAGTAGAAAATAATTTGTGCTTAAACTTACTTTCAATGCAAGATAAATCAACTGTTTGTAAACAATTAATATAAAGTATTGTTTTTATCTAATTTCTATTTTAAATGAATAATATTCTATATTTTACAATATACAAGGCAATGTAATATTTAAAGTAAAAACTCCTCAATTTTTATACTTTTTTGTAATTATTATTTTTATAAATCAATTAAAATAATCATTCACAACTGTTCAATGTACCTTTGTATACCACATTTTTTTACACAAAAGTTTTATAAGAAAAATGAAAATAATTATATATTCAATATAAAATTAACATAATGTTGAAAATGAAGTAGGCAATTTTAGGAAAGTAGATTATAAAGTCCACAATGATATTGAATTTAAATATACCTTTTAAGCGTACGTTTTAGTTAATAAATTTTTGATAATTATTCACTTCAATATTATATTCTATTTATTAATTTTTTATATTGACCAAACTGAACATAAAATATTTTTTGAGAAGACGATGTTTTGTAACAATTAATAGATAAAAGTAATATCAAACCTTAAATTATGAATATAAAAAACAATGAAGAAATCCCTGTAAGTGCACACAAAAATGTTAATATTTATCTTAGTAAATAATCACACATTTATTAAAATTATCTTATTGCTTTAAACGAACTGTGCTTGTGCAAAGTTCAATCTTCAATAAACTAAGTAAACAAATAAATAAACAATTTCGCATTGTTATCTGCCTTTTGGTGAGCATTTGTTTAGATTTTTCTTCTTACCCCACTGTTTCCAGAGGTTATAAGAGAGATTACTTATGACCAAAGGGGCATTTCTTCCAAATTTGAAAAACTGTACGCTACTGCCTCTAGCGGTTCAACTATCATCTTCACACCATAACGTAAGGGGAAATTCTACAAACCATATGATCGAGTACACCACACACATCCATATTTCATTTCTAAGTTTATGTACACGGATGCTTTAAACTTCTTATTGAATTCGGTTTGGTGAAAACCTAAAAATCGCTATTATCAATTACAGGACCATTAGTATGATAATATATATATAATATTAAAATTTATATTTATTATTTGTATTTATATTATATTGTTAAATAATAAAAAAATTAAAATATCGAATGTATATATTATTGAAATAAATCAATTTTAAATAAATATATTTGTTAATGCATATTTATTTCATAAATTCATCTCCTGGACATCCTTTGAAATAGCAGCCAGCGAAGTGATATGAAAGATATTCATCGGACCTGTCAATGTAAACCAGAAGCTACAACGTCGGATTTATTAACCATCGAATATTGTAAATCATTCGCCGTTCCTTCCTTTTCATCATAACGAAAACAATAATAAAAGTGTAAAAAAAGAGTAATGTTAATTTGAATGATGTCCGTTAAGGGTGCGGGGTGATTAAATTTCAGATAACGCGTTTACGTAACTTTTTTGAGAATATCGCGGTAATTGAAGATGTTGATATCGTGCCGGGAATGTTAAAACTTGAAGCAATATATGAGCAATTCTGCCAAGTTCAAGCGCAAATTGAATTTTTAATGGAAGAAAGCAAAATTGCGATAAATGTCGAGAACAAAAATCGTGAAGAATTTTAAATCGTTTACTGTAAATGTACACGTTTGATCGCGTTAAAATCTAAGGATCATGCGTTACACCTTCTCCTATAAATGTATCGCCAACACCTACATTAAATTCTCAAATCATGCATAGATCACTATTACCGGAGATAAAGATACAGCCTTTTGACGAAAATCCACTTAATTGGCGATCGTTCCGCAACACATTTCAAACACTGGTGCACGATGTCGAAAGTATATTCGGGCGCACAAATTTTATATATTGAAGACATCGCTAAAAGTGGATGTTGTGAATATTTTAGATTCTCTCGATGGATCTGAAGAAGACTAACAAGTAGCGTGTGATTTGATTAAAAGATGATGCGAAAAGCCTCGAGTATTATTAAATTCACACGTCCAAGTGTTATTCGAGATCCGCCACTTGCTAAAGAAAGTCCTGCGAAATTAAGATGTCTTCGCGAAACTGCTCAAAAACATGTACAATCGTTAATATTAATATTAGATGATGTTAAAAAATGTGATTACAAATTAATCTATATAATAGTTGAAAAGCTCGATAAGGTATATCATAAGGTATATGGAATATGACGCTTGAAGATCATGATGAGCCAACGTTTGATCAATTGACGAAGTTCATTAGTAAACGCGATCGCGTTGAAGAAAACGATGTTGTTGAAAATTCTAATAAGCTCACAAAAGTCTTAGTAAGTGTAAAAAAAAGAACTGACTTCGCCCATTACGGTTAAAATCATAACATTCATGTTTTCTCTGAATTTTTAAAATTAAATCCAAGGGAATCTTCTGCGATAGCTAAAGAAAAGGTCTTACATTTTAATTGTTTGCATAATAATCATACAAGTAATAACTGTCGTGTGTCGGGGAGCAAACAATGTAATAAAAGGCATAAGACGCTTCTACACTTTCCAAAGACATTTCATCAACATAACAATCAAAAACGTGAAACTAAAGATGAAGCTAATATGGCAAGTAGCGAAGAAAATAACGAGAAATGTGAAGCCGTAGGATATTAAAAAGCATAAGGTAAAACGGTCATAATCGGGTTTAGCAATGAAAGGCACACAATCAAATTATAAAGTCACAAGTGTAATAAAATCTCGAGCTTGTAATTATCAAAAATTACACGACTTTATCGCGTTACTAGTGATAACAGAAGCAGTGCCGTCGAAATTTTTAAGAAACAAAAGATTGAATTTACCTAAAAATATAAATCTAGCCGACCTAAACTTCAACGTGCCTGGGAAAATTGACATTCTTATAAGAAGCACGACATTTTACAATTTGACGTCCTGTGGTCAAATAACGCTAGATAAATGCGAGATTGTAGCTTTAAAAAAAAAACCTGTTTGGGTGGATTTTTCGGCGAGTGACGTTGAATTACAAAAACGACAAGATCATTCAAAATGTCTATTAATACGCGACGTTGAAACGCAAATTAAAGCCTTTTGGGAAATAAAATATTTACCGCAAGTACGACATCTAATATGTGATGAGAAAAGATGTGAAAAGTTGTACGAAAAAACAACGCAACGTGATAGTATCAGACGTTATATATCGAGATTACCTTTTAATTCAAATATTAAACGACTTGGGAAATCGAACAATATGGCATTAAAGCGAAATAATGACTCGAAGAAAAAATTAAATCCCATATAAAATTAAAAAATGAATGCAATCGATTTCATCAAGAATATTTAGATTTAGGGCAAATGCATAAAATAAAAAATCCTTATATCTGCAATGACGGATATTACCTCTCACACCACGCTGTGATTAAAAACGAAAATTTAACTACAAAGATTCGCGTCGTGTTTCATGATTCCGCAAAATTAAAAGGTAAAATTTCATTGAATGATGCTATTAATAATTATAATATTAATAATGATTACTAAGCGGCTTCAATGTAAAAAACGATATTACCGCGATTTTGTCTAGGTAACGTTTTCATTGCGGCCGATTTAAAGAAAATGTACCGCAAATAAAAATACACAAGGACCACGCGAAATATCAGAGAATCTATTGGTGAAATAAAATGGACGAAAAAATAAAAATATACGAGTTGAGTACGGTAACTCAAGGTACGACGGAAGCTGCATTTTTAGCTGCTAGACCACTAATTTAATTAGCGGAAGATGAAGATTTGCGATATCCGAATGCGGATGATTGTCTATCACATTATTTTACGTCGATGATTTGCTGTCAGGAGCTCATGATGAGATCGAAGCTCTTAAACAAAAAAAATGATTTAACGTCATTGTTAAAGGTGAGAGTGTTTGAATTAAATAAATAGACAACAAATAAACACGAATTAATTAAGGAGAACCTCAAGGCAGTTGAAAGTATTTCATTCGATAATGAAGCGCGAAAAATACTTGGAGTGCATTGCCAACCTTTGCACGTCATTATTAGCTATACTGTGAAAAAAATTAGTGAAAACAAAACGGTAGCAAAACGATCAATTTTATCAGAATTCTCAAAATCATCATCGTCCGTCTTCATCATCCGGTATCTCTGCAATTGACTTCGACGAGGATTAATCGCTTCCTTCTGGTATTTCGACAATTATTGAGGAAAAGGGTAAAAATTAGCTGCTGAGGTGACAAAAATCCGCGAACGATCTCGAATTAAGAAGAAAATTAATCGACCTTCGCTGTGTCCAGATCGCCTATCAATCGTATCCGACGAACTCTTAGCGTTTGAACTTGCGTCGAAAAATTATTAGCGATTAAATGAAGCAGTGGATTCCTTCAACTCCCGGTACATATCTCGATCGAATAAAGAGCCGTTTCAATTAAAAAAGAAATTTACAGCTTTTTTTGGAATTCATATTTACTTTTTCTAATCTACTTTAAGAATATTTGTATTGTACGTTATGAGTAGCCTTGTGCGCAAAACAAATACGTAACGACCACATTTTCTTCTCGTTAATAAAAACAAATAATATATGTGGTCTCGTGTGTTATAATGCTGTTTAGTAAAAATTGTTTTTATTCATTGTTTCGTTAAGTAATTCATCGTTTAGTTAATTAGTTGTTGATTCAAAACATATGTAACCAAATTCATTGATTTATGAATGTGTTGCATAAACTTTAGAATCCAATTTTAGAAACCTTAATTACCAAGCATCGAAGTTAATTATAGACCCAAATCCTTATTGAAAATTGGGTTTTGTGTGCCTTCCTGGGTAACTTGTTCTTAAGCTACAAAGGTATCGGCTCATTTCGTCGTCGGAATACCTTTAAAAAAATTATCAATGCCAATAGAACGACGAAATTCCAAAAATAGCTGTTATTATCTGCTGAAACTACGTTTAAAAAATAATGTATGAAAGAAAACAAAATAAGACAAAGAAAATAAATTTTCTCGCGAGAAACAGAAGAAGAGAAAAGAAAATATCATACTGCCAAATCGACAATTATTAAGAAAAAATGCTATATACATTAATTACGATAGAGAAATTATCAATAACCTTACATAACATGATTTTTAGAATGTAAGTAATCATAAATTTAGCGAGTTAAGCAAAGAGCCATTAGAAACGTGAAAAAAAAATAAAAAAGTATGTTTGCGCGAAAGAATAACGTGTTGTCACGATCCATTTCATTATTTAGTTGAAAAGTGGAACGTATTCACGTATTCATCTGTGAATAGATAGTGAAATCAGGCACTGAATGTTTAAATCAACAGTTGTTGTCCCGTGTTTTTCGTTGTTCACCGTCACATGTATAATATACAGCTTCTGTAAAATGTCATTTCATTGAGTGATTTGTTTAAAAAAATAATTTAATTTTTAAAATATATGTGTATAATTGAAATAATTATACATAGTTCAATCAAGAGCTTTTTATATTTACCCATTTTTTTAAATTTTTTAATAGACATATATAAATTATAAAATACATTAAAGATATTTTACAAGTTTTTCCAGTACCTGTATTGATTTTACAAGTATTTTAATATATCAGAAATGTAATTTCTAAATTTCCCGCTTTTGATCGAGTACTTTCTTTTTTATACCAATGATTATATGTAGATACAATACATATATAGACTTTCAATTCATTTCTATATTTGACAACAATATAGAACTTTACAAAAAAACGAATTCTTTAGCACAAGTGTAGATCGTCATTGAACGTGATTATACATATAACAAATATGATAAACAATAATTGCAAAAAAAACTAAGGGAAAACTTACAATTTATGAGTTTTAGATTAATTTTTTAAAATATATATAATACACAGAAATATATAATATTAAATAATAAATTTTAGACATATTAATTTAAATCATTAATATATATTCATTTTAATTAATTTAAATATGATTTTTTTTAAGTATGAAAATATACTTTACTATTGATAATGCATTTTTCCATTGATGCACTCTTAAATGAAAAAACTATGAAATGAATAAAAGAGGTAAACACGAATTCACGGGAATTCACATTTTGTACATAAAAGTACTATTCTATCACAAAAAAAGTAAGAGTATATGCAGAACTGACCATCACTATACTAACTATTGCACTGATAAAATGTCAATGAACGAACGTAATTAAAAGAATAATATAATTTATGTAAAATAGAAATTATTAATCCTGTATAGTGTAATAATATGTCGTTCTACAAAGTTTTAGATGTATCATTAGTATTTTCAAAATTTGGTAAATAAAACTCATTTCAAATTATTTCAAGTTCATTCATATGAACTTGTGATCATGAAATCATACATTACTAATAGTAGTAGATAATTTAATGATAGTACTTTTAATTATTAGTAGATTAATATATAAATTAATATTTTTTTAATTAAAACCGCTTATTGATGTACAGCAAGTCTTATGATCAGAATCGGTACTGCATATTCCCTTAATACACATATTAAAATAATCCACATTGTACACATAGATATATATTATTATAAATACTAATCTAAGAAAGAAAAGACCGAAATAAGAAAGAAGCATGACTAGTAAATCTTAAATTATTTCTTTTACTTTTCGGCAGTTTTTAGTAAATGTTATTAAATATAATTTTAACATTTGAACGATATGAGTTCCAATTTTACTCTCGACATTTAGATTATTTAATCTATTTTTTATATTATTTGTATTTATATGACATTACGTCTTTTATACATTTTTATGAATCACCATATACAATTAATTATATATTTCCTTAGATTTAGTTTTAGAAGACTTCAAATATTTGCATATAAATCCCAAGCTAAAGATTTTGATTTTATTCCAAATGTACAATGTTGTATCGAAGGCCTAAATAAAAACAGATTTATCGCGTATCATGATTTTTTTTAAACCCTTTTGGCCTTCGATGCACATTTTATTAATAATATATAAACCAGTTTAAATAAGTAGCGATAACTTAAATGAAATAACGAATTATTCGTTGTACAATCGTCAATATTATTTACTATTATTCCATTTTTATATATAAATACCAATTTTATGTTCGGACGAAATATAATAACTGGAATTTTTTAATGCTTAAGTTTTTAAAAAAATCTTATGAATTTCACATTTAAAAAATATTTTAACTTTTAATTGTCAGATTCTTTATCAGTTAATCTCGTTTGAGGGACTCAATTCTTTACACAACCTTATATACATAATACTTTTTTTTATGATCCCGAATCAATAAAAAATGTCAAGTTTGTTGTATTCTTTTAAAAAAGGAAAAAATTAACAAATGTCATGTAGGGCGAAAAATGAAAATTAAAAACTACAACACATTACTGAATCACTGAAAATAAGAAATGTTAAGCAATCATTCAGGAAATGAGAAATTATTTTATGATTCTTTCTTGACAGAAAGAATACAACAGGCTAAGTTGAGAATAATAAACAAAATGTTACTGATTAATAATAATAAAGATGAAACACTGTGTAATAGGAGTCTATGACAAGGAGAAAACCCATGTACATTGTCTTGCCCAATGGCATTAATAAATTAGCAACTAATGTGTAATATGAAAATTATTATTTATTTTCCCATATTTTATTCTTTATTATATAGATATTAAATCAAAAACTACTGCTAATGTGTAAAAGTAATTTATATTTCATTCTTAAAATAGAGTCAAATATATTATAAAATAGTGATATTTATTCTACATATAAATGAATTGATATCTTTTAAACATTCTAAAAATTATAAATCTAATAGACTAATATTTTTTAAATATTTCTTCACTAACGTATTCTAAGAGTAAGTATTTATAAATCAAATTAAAGTAAATTAAAATAAAAAAATTAATTTTCCTTAATCAAAAAATAAATATTTTAATTTGGACTTATATTATAATTACAGCTAAAATAGATATAAAATATTACATTTCAATATGAAATTAAATATGTAAGAGTATGTTTATTATTATTAAATATATTTATAATTCAAAACGATTTAGATTCGTTTTCCAGTTTATATGTTACTTATTTTTAATGTATCATTAGAAATTTAATTTAATTTCTTTAATGAACTGTACAAATATTTTGTAATCACTGAAATGTATTATAACTTTTAATTATAATTTAAAAGAATTTTCAGGAAATAGAAGTAGCAAACTTCAAATAAATTTTGAAATAAATTTGTTTCCAGCGAGTATTTATATTAATTCATTATGTACAATAGAGTAATAAATATAATTTTTTTTCTGTAATTTTAACAATCAGATTATTTTAATAAATACGTATAAAATTTAATTATTCTACACCACGGTAGTGATAATTAAAATCGGCTTTATTTGTTTTGTGAGTATGATAATGAGACAAAGGATTTTCAATTGTTCAATTATCAAATAATATTTCATAATAAGTAGAAAACAACAATATGCTAATTTTTAATAGCTAAAGATTTAAATACTTCGATTAAGAATGGGTTTGATTCACGTAAATTGAGAAAAGCAGGCGTTTGAATCATATCCGAAAGATTAAATTTGATATAATTAATTGCCAACTGTTTTAGCTTTTGCAAGTTGTGAATGTCAGCGATAAGCAAAATATCAAAAACATTTTCAGGTTTAAAGGATTTGCAAAGTGTATTTTCGCACATTATTTTGAGTCCACTCAAATTGTACATGTCAGCCGCTTTGAAAAGTTTCACCACTTTTTCTTCAATTTGATCGACTTCACCGGTATAGATATAACTAATCATAGCTTTAACCGTTTCTGGATCAAAGTCACTTATTTTGATAACGTTTTCGCGATTTTCCTTCATATCGTGTTCAAACATGGCAGCGAATACCGAACTTCGAGCTGCAAGAATGTTTTTGTGAAGATTCAATTTAACGTCATCTACCTCGAGACAAATGTCGCTGGATCTTTCACTCTCGAGTAATTCACGGAAGTCCTGGGATAAATCCTTGAAGTGGTCCCGATTGTCCAGGATCGGTATATCCGGGGAATAATGATTAACACTTTCGGATGCGGAATCGATGCTGCAGACGATTCGCAGTGTTTTGTCTTCTAAATATCCGTTTTCTGGTTGAAGGAGCTCTTCACGATCGATATCGAGGAACATGATCTCGTCATCTTTTTTTAAACAATCATAAGATAATAGAGATTTTCCATATACGGAATTATCTACTTTTATGAAGTTGAGTGTACAGTCAACCGTAAAAGTTGTGTCACTGAAATCGAGTAGTAATAAAGTCACTCTAACTTTATCAGGACTATAACTTCTCGAAATACAAGGATCTAATTCCAATTGCCACTTCTGCTCACTACTGTGCAACGGTGAAAAAACCTGCAGCATCAATGATTATTGATAAATTTATTTTTATTTACATAATCGTTACTCATTTGATAATATTCAATTTTTTTTTTAGATTGCAAAGGATCATTAGTATAAACTTAAAACCTTTTAATCACATCATTTATTAACGTCTCTACTACAAGAATAAAAAATAACTTGAAATTTTTTTATAGCAAATTATAAATTTCTTAATAATCAACTCATCTTTGAAACATATAAGTGATATTACAATTAGGCTATATGGCCAAAAATGAAATTGTCCTGCTATTTAAACATATTAGTTATTGTTTTCACTTTGTCAATATTTATTTCATGTGTAATTCATTAAAATAATTATTTATAACGTAAATAAATCGTTGTTTTTTTTACAATATAATTTGCACTAATAAAGTAATTAGCACAATGAAGCTTTGCGTCTAATTACAAATAAACTTGATTAACCTAAAAATAAATTCATTTGAGTATCATATCTTACCGGCGATTTAATGAAATCATTATCCTTTTTAGATAACAATGTGAAGTTGCGTATTGTCCAGTGATAATTAATCGAGATTTTTTTTCGCATGCTGATACAAGATTTAGTTGTAACCTCACAGGCTTTATCCATTACGACTCAAACAATTTTTCAGATCTATGAAATATTTTAAATTTAAAATTATTTTCAGTTATGAATTAGTATTTCATTCCATTTGTATTAATTTTTTACTGTTTTTGATTTTTTGAAGCAATATTTATTAAATATATTAAATTCGAATAAATTTAAAATCTTCATCCACACATTAAAAAATCACAAAATTTTACGTACTGATACATTATTATTTAAATTATTTTTTTAATAGTATTGTATCATAGAATATCTTGTATTAAAAATTTTTTATTTAAATAATAATTATACGACTTTGCAAATATATTTTAGAATTTTCATTTTATATTAATTTTTAAAAATGTTACCATAGACTTTTCGATAAAATTTGAATATAAATTTAAAATATTGATTATGTCATTTTGAACAAATAGATTCTTACATACCTGTTACACTAATAATAATTTTAAATAGTCACTTTACTTTAAATTTAAGAGTTTAGTGTTATATTTGGCCGTGTAATGTTTAATATCAATAACAAAGTAAACTTTTCATCTCGATAGTCACTTCTCTATCTTTACATTTAAATATTTAAATAGATTATAATACTTGTAATTCATTGAAAGTAAACAAAATCTCGTATGATATGATGTCAATATTTATATTCATTTTATACACAAAAATAATATTTTTTAACCTTAAGGTGCTCGTAATGTTAATATTTTATTATTTGAGTCTGTATAAATAAAGATATTAAGAATAGAACAAAGTATTCAAGTAATGATTAGTATCTTGCAATTTTTATTCATACTTACTAAGAATAAAACATGTAACAAATAAATAAATAATAAAATAATAATAAAGAATTTTTATATTTCTAAATAAATCAATTGTCCTGTATAAAAATATTTATAGTATTTATTCCTTTCATACATTTTCATTTATCATTTTAAGAATAATTTTTTTTTCTATTGTACTTAGGTAAACGGTAAGTATTATATTACGAATTAGTTAACAATAACAGATATACATTAGTGATTCAATTATTTTAAATTGTATAAATACAATTTTGCACTTTATATTAATCAGAAAATGCATATTATGAAATAATATTAATCATACGATGGATTATAAATCATAAGAAATGTACACTAAATATAAGAAATAAAATTAATTTATGGGACAAAATATTTACAAAATATTTCTCACCAATATAAAAAAATTTTAATTTGGACCAAGATTAGTCTACACTTTTCGGTGCTAATGATTTTATTATGTCTATTAAAATCCAATTTAAGCCATTATAATTTACAAATTCAGGAATCTGAACTATATCGTCGAGATTTTTTTTTATAAAATTAATTGCTGCTTGTTTCAAATTTTGATTGTTACAATAATAAGCCACGTGTAAAACTTCCATAATAATATCCAAATTTAAATTCATACAAACGGATCTTTCGCATAACCGTAACAAATCAGTTATAGCATATTTATCTGCGACTTTATAAAGTTCCAGCATTTCCTTTGGTTTCATTTGCTCAACTTTTCCAGTGTACATGTATTTTACCATGGCTTTAATAGTCTCCGCATTAAAATCACTTATTTTAATAACGTTTTCGTGATTTTCCTTCATGTCGTGTTCAAACATGGCAGCGAACACCGAACTTCGAGCTGCAAGAATGATTTTGTGAAGATTCAATTTAAGTTCGTCGACCTCGAGACAAATGTCGCTGAATCTTTCACTCGTGAGTAATTCACTAAAATCCTTAGACAAGTTGTCATTGATATCGTGAATATCAAGTTCATGTAAGTCACCATTGGAATGGTCAATTTGTCCCGTTGACGCTGTCAATTTACACATAATATTCAGTAAATCACCTTCCAAATAACCATTTTCTGGTTTAAGTAGCTCGCTTTGTGAGATAAAATCAGGAAAACCATAGCTATTTTTAAATTCATGTGTAGTATAGGACTGATTATAAGAAGATCCATTTTTCTTCATAATATACAAATTACAATTAACTGTAATATTTGTCATTTTTGAATCTATTAAATGCAAAAATAGCCCAATACATTCTGGGCTATTGTAACAAGAAGGATATAAGTGTAACTTCCACTTTAAATCTTTTGAAGATACAAAAATCTGCAATATTAATTAGTTATAGTATTAGTATCAGTATTTTATTTTATAATATATTTATATTTATTTATTTATTTATTTTCTCTATGAATAGAGAATAAATATACAAACAAATATACAAATAAATACACGAATAAAAATATAATTTAATATATTTAAATATATATTCATGAGAATTGCAATTAAAGTATCTATATACATTTATAAGAAAATGTTGAGAATGAAAATATAACCCAAATATTGTTGATATTATACTTACCGGTGATTCAATAAATTCGCCTTTTTTCTTATTTAAATATGTGTAATTTTTTATCGTCCACTGACAATTAATTGAATCTATTTCGCAATGTGTATGCAACCTTAATATCTTCTTATTTTCTTTTAATAATTTTTCATACATTGCTGCTAGATTGTCCTTCAATATTTTTAGAAGATATTTTTCCATTATCGGGTTTTAAATCTTTAAGAAAATCAGAAAAAAATACGTTAAATGCTTTGATTTATAAAGTAGAAAATAATTTGTGCTTAAACTTACTTTCAATGCAAGATAAATCAACTGTTTGTAAACAATTAAT
Organism: Eupristina koningsbergeri; assembly: GCA_018907245.1. Classification (NCBI taxonomy): domain Eukaryota; kingdom Metazoa; phylum Arthropoda; class Insecta; order Hymenoptera; family Agaonidae; genus Eupristina; species Eupristina koningsbergeri. The sequence goes on along the minus strand of JACCHV010000139.1, from coordinate 21,114 downwards.
ATAAAGTATTGTTTTTATCTAATTTGTATTTTAAATGAATAATATTCTATATTTTACAATATACAAGGCAATGTAATATTTTACGTAAAAACTCCTCAATTTTTATACTTTTTTATAATTATTATTTTTATAAATCAATTACAATAATCATTCACAACTGTTCAACGTACCTTTGTATGCCACGTTTTTTTACAGAAAACTTTTATAAGAAAAATGAAAATAATTACATATTAAATATAAAATTAAGATAATGTTGAAAAAAAAGTAGGAAATTTTAGAAAAGTAGATTATAAATACCACAAAGAACTCTTATTGAATTTAAATATATCTTTTAAGCGTACGTTTTAGTTAATAAATTTTTGATAATTATTCACATCAATTTTATATTCCATGTATTAAATTTTCGAATTTAACGAATTGAACATAAAGAATTTTTTGAGAAGACGATGATTTGAAACAATTAATAAATAAAAGTAATATCAAACCTGTAATTATGAATATAAAAAACAGCGAAGAAATCCCTGGATGAGCACGGAAAAAATGTTAATATGCAAATTTGAAGTAATCCCCCAGACTTATTGAAAATTATTGTTATTGCGTAAGCGAACGGTCCTGTGGTAATGTCAAAGTGATTGAGTCCAAACCTTTTTTCCAATGCTAATCTGCCTTTTGGTGTATATTTCTTTGAAATTTGATATTACATCCAGAATCTCTGATTTATGCCCCACTATTCCGAATTGAGCACCAATGGGAAATGACGTGGTTGGTTGAATGGGTAGTGTGTAACTATTGGAGGGGATCATCAACTGGAAATGGGAAAAATGTTGACAAACATACCACGCCCACATACAAATTTTTGAGCGACCTGCACTTTTTTTTACTTTTGATATCTTTTTCCATGAGCCGATTCTGGTGAAACGATATTCCTGTTGATATTATTCCCCGACACAATGAAATTCATAGAAAAATTTCATTCGAATAACAGTCGTAATTTTTCAAAGACTAATTTTAATAAATATCGATAATTTTATTACAATAAAAGGTGATCTTTGACTGAATATATAAATTAGTTATGAATTCATGCGCTTGAAATTAAAAATAAATTTAATGAATATAATGTAATAGATAAGGAATCACAGATTATGTATTAAAGAAAGATTAACAAATATTTAAGGTATGTATAAAGATACAATTAATTTTAATTACAATTGATTAAATAAATTAATAAATACTTTATATGGATGATAAGTACGTTTATGAAAATAAAAAAATATGTTGTATGTTAACTGATTTATCATTATTGTTGCAGACAAATATTGTCTGTCCTGCTTTCACGATGATCTATACTTATCCAATAATTTTATAACAAAATGATGTAAATAAAGTAATACGAACAACATAATTGAAATGATACTACCCAAACAGTTTATTTTAAATCGTTAAAATACAAAATGACTATCGCTCGCCACGTGAAAATCTGAGCAGAACGTCTTTGGAAAAGCTTCCGGGGATCAAAATCCCTTGATATTTTAATACAAAATCTCATTATTTTGCAGTTGTTCAACATATGAACATTATTATTATTATTAAAACTAAAACGCTTGAACATAATTCTTCTTACAATTGTAGGACATAAAAAACCTTATGCTGGGTTAACGAAGAAAAAAGCCATTCGGTCTCGTCAAAACAATCGACTTAATCTCAAAAATATTTATAACCAATATTAATTTACATATGGAAGCACCGTCACATTATAATTTAATCCAAAAACAACTTAAAGTAATCCGACCTTTGAATTAATATTTATGAGTGAACGACTGGCCTTCAGTGCCGAAGCAAATTATCTTTTCTCGATTTTTTAGGTCTTGTCATTAATACTGTGGTGATATGTCTTTATGTCGGGTCTGGATTACAAATCATATGTCAACCCGTTGTAATGACACACACACATATTTGCAGGACACCCGATGTGTCGATTTTCCACCGGAAAATCTCTACGGATTCAAAAATCGCGTTTCAATGTTCGAATTTTGCGCATTTTTCACGCTCGTTTCGACTTATTTGTCATACTTGTATTATTCCAATATTGTCTATATTGTGATAATATATGTATATATCTTTATGTATAAAAATTAGAGAGTAGTAGTGAGAGTTGAATTAATTTGATGCCTCCACGAGGTGGCCGATAATGCCAATCCCGGAATTATCGGCATCTTATAGAAATTTTAATTTTTGTATGAAATCGTGCAACTTTGCGGCGTTTTTCAAACTACCAATGAGATTGCACGATTTCGAAAAGCACCGGACCAGGGGGGAGCTTGACGGTGTGTAACCAATCAGGGAAAAAGGGTTGCACACTAAAGCTCAGGTGTAATTATACAAAATTTCAAAATTTATAGTAGTGTGTGTTTGGAAATTTGGCTTCCTTTCGAGAAGAAAGGAAAGCCATTTTTCAGTTATATTATTGCTTTTGAGTAAGATATAGTGAGTCTGCTTTCGTGCAAAATATCAAATTTAAATAGAAAAAGTCAGTGAATTTTTTCAATACAATTACGATCTGATTTTGGAATTGGGAGATATCATTGGAGAGAAAGAGAGTGAGAGGATCGCTGAAGGATTCCCAAATAAATTATCCAATAAATCAATAATTAAAATATTTCCAAATCATACCACGTGGAAAACTAAGCAGCAGGTATCCATTATCTTTTACACATATATAATCCATATTATTATTCATATTGATTTAAATACTTCAACGAAGTTGGTAAGAAATTAAATTATAAATTTTATTGGAATAATTGATATATATATTGATATTTCTCGATAATTTCAAATTGCATGTGTTTTATAATTACGATTGTGGTAAATATCAAATTAATATATCTTACGCGTGTATGGTAGTGCTATTAGATAATATTAAAGAAAAATTTAAGTAGTGTAGACCACGAGGATTTTGTCGGCCCGACGGCAAAATTTGGCAGCGGAAGTCGTCCCGAGATTGAATATAGAAGTCTAATAATACTATGCCGTGAAATAATAAATAGTGTTACAAATTATATACATATTTAAGTAGTGTTGTGTGGAATTTGGGAAATTAATATAATAAAACTCAGTACAGCCGCTCGTGAAATTTCGCGTAAAGTGAAATTTGGCGGTGTTATACATATCATATTGTACATTGTTATGTCTGGGATATTATTCATTTTTTTTTAATAATAATATTAATAATTTGTTAAATTTAAATTAACATTTGTTCAGTTCACTAGCTTAATACAATTTTTAAACTTGAGTTTACGAAAAAAATATATAATATAAAAAGACCTTCTGTAAGAATAAATTTTAAATTAATATAATATCTTCAAAAAAAAAAATAATATCAAATCTTCCAGTTAAGGAGTATAAACTCAATACAGTAACATACGGATTGGCTTCAGCACCCTTTTTAGCCACAAGATACCTAAAACAAATTGCTGAAGAATGCAAAATTGAATCGCCTATCGCGTCGGAGAAAATATTATATGATTTTTATGTCGATGATCTGCTTACTGGAGCAAATACCATTGAGGAAGCTATACAATTAAAAAATAAAATAAATGTGACTCTACAAACATACAGATTTGAACTGCGAAAATGGGCGTCAAATAATTCAAATATTTTAAATAAAGGGTCCAATAAACAACGTAACGAAGAAAATAAACTTTTATTTGAAAAGAAATATGAATCAACTTTAGGATTATGGTGGATCACAAATAAGGATACATTGAAATATAAATTTGAACAGGTGGAGTCTAAAATAATCAATAAACGAGTTGTTATATCATCAATCGCACAAATATACGAACCCTTTGGACTCATCGGACCAACCATCATAAGAGCAAAGGGTTTTATGCAGTCACTATGGAAGACTAAGATAGATTGGAACGATAACTTCCCACTTCAGTTGCAAGTTGATTGGCTTCAAGTATTCATTGAAATGAATCAATTAAATGGTATAGCTGCTGATCGATATGTAGATTCCTCACCAACGGATGACACTATTTATCATGGATTTTGTGATACATCTGAGACAGCATATAGCGCATGCATATATCAATACACACATAAGAACAACGGTTAATATATCGCTCATTTATTATGTGCAAATGCACGAGTTGCACCTATGAAGACAACTACTATTCCACGATTGGAACTCTTGGGCACATTATTATTAGCAAAGCTTGCACATAAGGTCACACAGGCTTATAATACGCGAATGGGCAATTGGCATTTCTGGACAGACTCTACAATCGTTTTAGCTTGACTTAAATATACATCCAAAAAATGCATTAATTCCTTATGTACAAATTCACCCTATTATTATTGCTGGGAATCATGATTTAACAAAACTGATTGTTCGGGACTCTTCGAATTTCACGAAGGAAAATCTGACCGCGAAAGATCCCTCGCAGTTGCGAATTTAGGCCTGAGCAATTGTAAATCATCGTCGATGATTTACAAAGCAATTGTCGGGCCAGCTGGACGTTTACGACGTCAAAATATTAAACATCTATGGGAAAGCGGGGGATTTTTCGGTGTCGGGGGGCGGCGAGAAAATTACTTGCGCACGGAAAACCTTGCTGTGAGCATCACGGCGAAATTTCTGTATTCCGTTAAAAATCCTCGTATACCGAGATAAATAAAGCGGCGAAGTTGTAATAAATTGATAAATCCGCTATCAATCAGTGCTGAAACTGAATAAATTATAAATATATAAAATTTGTTATCGATCTTACTGTTTATGTGTTATTAATACAATTATAATGAATTAAGAAGGAGGTGAGGGAGCGGATGATTGCTGTTTGGAAATGCAAATGAAACAAATGATTTCGCGGGTTAAACAATTAATGAATTCAATTTATTCGACGCAGGCAAAAAACCCCCTTTCGCTTAGGAGGAAAAAGCCTATCGGTGCGTCCGCAAAATAAATATACACTTACATGTGCAACTGCACTCGCAGGATTATCAGCGCTCGCAGGCGCTCTCGATCGGCGGCTTACTCGCGTGGAAGCCGCAGCGTGGGCGTCGGATGACGCGCAGAACCAGAGGTGGCAGTCCTGGAGCAAGTATGCGCCCGTCCAGGAATCAATTACTGGACGCTGCCGGGTAGGTAGACGGGATCGAGGGACCCCGTAGAGAATAGGATCAAGTGGTCCGGGATCTTCCTGGCTTACAGGAAACAACACACACGCACGCCGCTCAATGCTCAACGCAGAGAAATCGCAAACAAACGAAGAAAAACAAAGCCGAGGCGAAGAGGGAAGTGTGCAACCAGTGCACAAGACGCGCGGTTCAAGATTGCTTGAACTTTTCCGACTTGGGCCCCACGCAGGTCAAGGTTTCTTCCGGGTTCGCCCCCACCCCCGGACTTTTCACGCCGAAATTACAGTTTTTCGCCCGCTTTCTCATTTTCACTCTTTGAAGGCAAACTGCCCCGAATACTTACTATTTGTTAAATTTAAAATATTTTTACATGGTTTTTTTTTGTTCGCAAAACTCGATAAAGCATGTGATTTAATTAGTAATTATATTTTATATTATAATTATCATAAATATGTACCGATAAATCTCTCAATATAATACAAAAGATATTTCTTGTACAATTTTCAAGTATTAATGTGACTGGTTAAATATGTAACATTTAAGATATTTTTTAAGTAATTTTAGATGTTAAGATCAAGCTGCGCGAAAATAAATACAAAGTTATGCGCGTCGAATGATACTTAGGAATGTTGACTTTCGAATAAATAATAATTGATAAAAATGAGTTTCGGGTGATTTTCCCCGTAGAAACCCGACGTATTGGGGCGTCATGCGATATACGTCGGTGAGGTTTCAATGGGGCGTGTAGCATTAAGTTATCGTATGTCAATATTTGAGAGATCATTTTAAGATTTTAGACAATAATAATAAAACAAAATGTACAAGGAGTAGGGGAAAATTTCGGCCGAGATCGAAGTTAAAATTTTTTGAGGGCATTCCTCTTTAAGCACGCGCTAAAGAAAGTTTTCCGCTACTCTTTATTTGAAATTTATAAATTGATAAGCATACTCATATATATCTATTTGATTGTATAAATAAATAAACTGTCTGGGAAGTATAATAAATTTACTTATATTTTATTTAAACCTAACAATTATTTTATTTTTATAATAATCTTAATCGCAGGGAAAAGCACAGCTTCGGATTGATATTTTACAAGTGCAGTGCGGCTGCATAGCCGCTAGATTTATCGAAATTGTGTATAATTTTGCGATTCCTCGAAGAGGTGGAAGTGTTGTGAGATATCTGGCGAAATCGTAAGAGACGAGGCGTTGACATCCCGACGCTCCACGTATTCACCTTCTGCGGCGGTGAATACTCCACCTACAGCTTCTCAACAGCGGGGAGAAGGAAACTTTCGAGGATCAGCGGAGCTTACGCGGAGGCTGCGGGATCGATCCGACGAGGAACCGGCGGACGGCTTTTTCCTCCGATACGGAGGTTTTTTATGCCAAGGCGGCGGTATGATATTTAAAATAAATCTTTTATATTGTTAAAAAGCAAACAAAAATCCTTGTGAAGAATTATTTTACTCACCTTTCCTTGTAGCAATTTATATATATTTTCTCGATTTCAATAATGATTTAAATTAAATAATAATTCCAAACACTGATAATGAAACATGAACATATTCAATTGTGTCATGCTGGTTACCAGTTGGTACTTCACTCAATTTGAAGGAAATATTGGCCAATTGCAGGTAAGTCATAATTAAAATTATTGATACATAAATGTATTACATGCTACAAGGCTCGATCAACTGACCGTTATACTAATGGGCAAATTTGCCATCATCGCGACTAATTCCAAGTTGTCCATTTTCAAAATGTGTAATCGATTATGCCGGGCCGTTCTATGTAAAGGATCGAACTCGTACTCGCACATGCACTAAAGAATACATGTGTATATTCGTTTGCTTTATAACAAAGGCTGTACATATTATATATATTGCTAATTCCTTTATAAAATTAAGTGTTATAATAACTTTATTTTTGATTGTACAAATTTCGTGAAAAAATATTACGAATTTTGAAACGAAACAAGCGATGAACAAAAATGCAAAAATGCTGTGCATTTAATATTATAAAAATTATTTACTTATTGTCAATCACACATTCGGTCAGATTCATTCCTAAAATATAACAAAAAATGTTGAACAGTACTTAATCACGAGAAATTGAAGACTTATTACACCTAAAGTATACGAGAAAATATTGTGTGCATCCGCGTCTCGCGTAAGACTAAAATTATTTTCTTGCACACTTATTATTAAAAAAATGAAATTTCGTTTTTTTTTTAAATCGAAGTAAGCGGTTTTAAAAATAATTGTTTGCGTATTTAATTAAGTACTGATATGACAAAGAGAAACTCACAACTAAATTACAAAAAAAATGATGTAAAAATGATTTGTTTTTTTAGTAAATTTGTTAATGAGTAAAACATTTAATTTATAAGACTAAAATGTAATAACTTGTAGCGATATGATCTAATTATGTTATTTATGGATCCTTTAATATCAAACCGTTTTATAAAATATATTAATGCATTTAAAAATAAAATTATATGTAGCTACTTATGAAAAATCCTTTTTAAATGTTTATTTATCAGTTAATCTCGCTTGAGGGACTCAATTCATTACACAACCTTATATACATAATAATTTTTTTATCATCCTGAATCAATAAAAAATGTCAAGTTTGTTGTATTCTTTTAAAAAAGGAAAAAATTAACAAATGTCATGTAGGGCGAAAAATGAAAATTAAAAACTACAACACATTACTGAATCACTGAAAATAAGAAATGTTAAGCAATCATTCAGGAAATGAGAAATTATTTTATGATTCTTTCTTGACAGAAAGAATACAACAGGCTAAGTTGAGAATAATAAACAAAATGTTACTGATTAATAATAATAAAGATGAAACACTGTGTAATAGGAGTCTATGACAAGGAGAAAACCCATGTACATTGTCTTGCCCAATGGCATTAATAAATTAGCAACTAATGTGTAATATGAAAATTATTATTTATTTTCCCATATTTTATTCTTTATTATATAGATATTAAATCAAAAACTACTGCTAAATTGAAAAATAATTTATATTTCATTTTTAGAATAGAATTAAATATATTATAAAGTAGTAATATTTATTCAATATATAAATCAATTGATATCTTTTAAACATTCTAAAAATTATATATCTAATAGACTAATATTTTTTAAATATTTCTTCACTAACGTATTCTAAGAGTAAGTATTTATAAATCAAATTAAAGGAAATGAAAATAAAAAATTTAATTTTTCCTTAATCAATAAAATAAATTTTTTAATTTGGACTTGTATTATAATTACAGGTAAAATGGATATAAAATATTACATTTCAATATGAAATTAAATATGTAAGAGAATATTTATTATTATTAAATATATCTATAATTCAAAACGATTTAAATTCGATTTCCAGTTTATATGTTACTCATTTTTAATGTATCATTAGAAATTTAATTTGATTCCTTTAATGTACTGAACAAATATTTTGTAATCATTGAAATGTATTATAATTTTTAATACAATATAAAAGAATTTTCAGGAAATAGAAGTAGCAAACTTCAAATAAATTTTGAAATAAATTTGTTTCCAAGCGAGTATTTATATTAATTCATTATGTACAATAGAGTAATAAATATAATTTTTTTTCTGTAATTTTAACAATCAGATTATTTTAATAAATACGTATAAAATTTAATTATTCTACACCACGGTAGTGATAATTAAAATCGGCTTTATTTGTTTTGTGAGTATGATAATGAGACAAAGGATTTTCAATTGTTCAATTATCAAATAATATTTCATAATAAGTAGAAAACAACAATATGCTAATTTTTAATAGCTAAAGATTTAAATACTTCGATTAAGAATGGGTTTGATTCACGTAAATTGAGAAAAGCAGGCGTTTGAATCATATCCGAAAGATTAAATTTGATATAATTAATTGCCAACTGTTTTAGCTTTTGCAAGTTGTGAATATCAGCGATAAGCAAAATATCAAAAACATTTTCAGGTTTAAAGGATTTGCAAAGTGTATTTTCGCACATTATTTTGAGTCCACTCAAATTGTACATGTCAGCCGCTTTGAAAAGTTTCACCGCTTTTTCTTCAATTTGATCGACTTCACCGGTATAGATATAACTAATCATAGCTTTAACCGTTTCTGGATCAAAGTCACTTATTTTGATAACGTTTTCGCGATTTTCCTTCATATCGTGCTCAAACATGGCAGCAAATACCGAACTTCGAGCTGCAAGAATGTTTTTGTGAAGATTCAATTTAACGTCATCTACCTCGAGACAAATATCGCTGGATCTTTCACTCTCGAGTAATTCACGGAAGTCCTGAGATAAATCCTTGAAGTGGTCCCGATTGTCCAGGATCGGTATATCCGGGGAATAATGATTAACACTTTCGGATGCGGAATCGATGCTGCAGACGATTCGCAGTGTTTTGTCTTCTAAATATCCGTTTTCTGGTTGAAGGAGCTCTTCACGATCGATATCGAGGAACATGATCTCGTCATCTTTTTTTAAACAATCATAAGATAATAGAGATTTTCCATATACTGAATTATCTACTTTTATGAAGTTGAGTGTACAGTCAACCGTAAAAGTTGTGTCACTGAAATCGAGTAGTAATAAAGTCACTCTAACTTTATCAGGACTATAACTTCTCGAAATACAAGGATCTAATTCCAATTGCCACTTCTGGTCACTACTGTGCAACGGTGAAAAAACCTGCAGCATCAATGATTATTGATAAATTTATTTTTATTTACATAATCGTTACTCATTTGATAATATTCAATTTTTTTTTTTAGATTGCAAAGGATCATTAGTATAAACTTAAATCCTTTTAATCACATCATTTATTAACGTCTCTACTACAAGAATTAAAAATAAATTGAAAAGTTTTTATAGAAAATTTACAATTTGTTAATAAATAACTCGTCTTTGAAACATATATGTGATATTACAGTTAGGCTATATGGCCAAAAATGAAATTGTCCTGCTATTTAAACATATTAGTTATTGTTTTCACTTTGTCAATATTTATTTAATGTGTAATTCATTAAAATAATTATTTATAACGTAAATAAATCGTTGTTTTTTTTACAATATAATTTGCACTAATAAAGTAATTAGCACAATGAAGCTTTGCGTCTAATTACAAATAAACTTGATTAACCTAAAAATAAATTCATTTGAGAATCATATCTTACCGGCGATTTAATGAAATCATTATCCTTTTTAGATAACAATGTGAAGTTACGTATTGTCCAGTGATAATTAATCGAGATTTTTTTTCGCATGCTGATACAAGATTTAGTTGTAACCTCACAGGCTTTATCCATTACGACTCAAAAATTTTTCAGATCTATGAAATATTTTAAATTTGAAATTATTTTTAATTATGAATTAGTATTTCATTCCCTATTGTATTAATTTTTCCTGTTTTTGTTTTTTTGAAGCAATATTTATTAAATATATTAAATTCCAATAAATTTAAAATCTTCATCTACACATTAAAAAATCACAAAATTTTACGTACTGATACATTATTTTTTAAATTATTTTTTTAATAATATATCATAGAATATCTTGTATTAAAAATTTTTTATTTAAATAATAATTATACGATTTTACAAATGTATTTTAGAATTTTCTTTTTAAACAAATTTTAATAAATTTTGCCATAAACATTACAATAAAATTTAAATATAAATTTCAAATACTGATAATGTCAATTTGAACAAATATATTCTTACATACCTGTTACACTAATAATGATTTTAAATAATCACTGTATTTTAAATTTAAGAGAATAGTGTCGTATTTGGCCGTGTAAAGTTTTATACCAATAAACTAGTCGACTGTTTTTCTCGATAGTCACTTCTCTATCTTTACATTGAAATATTTAAATAGTTTATATTATTTGTAATTCATTGAATGTAAACAAAATCACGTATGATTTATTGTCAATATTTATATTCATTTTATATTAAAAATAATATTATATTTTAACCATATGGAGCTCGTAATGTTAATATTTTATTATTTCAGTGTGTACAAAAATAGATATTAAGAAAAGAACAAAATATACAAGTAAAGATTTGCATGTTGCAATTTTTATTCATACTTACTGAGAATAAAACTTGCAATAAATAAATAAACAATAGATGGTTTTTTTTTAATTATAAACAATAAATTTATTATTTTTACATACTTATAATGTACTTCTTCAATATAAATCTATGACAAAAATTAATTACAAAAACAGTCTGTTTAAAAATACTTCAAGTGAATTCGAGAATTTAAAAATGTTTAATTTCGTATTAGATATACATGAAAAATTATAACCATACAAAAAATTGAATATATATTTATTTTTTTTAAACAATTAATTTATCTTCAAGATACGTCAATTGTCATTTAAACAAATGTTAACTATTTTATATCTTGTTGCATGTGTATAAAAACTGATGATTTTTATACAAATTATTAAATGATTTAAAAAATATATTATTTTTTACATAAAAATATAACTGTTAATTATAAAACACCACGGCTTTACGATTTTTATACATGCGATGCGTCAAGACGCTGTCAGATAATTCACATTTTTAGAAATAAATCAATTTCTCTGCACAAAAACATTTATAGTATTCATTCAGTTTATACATTTTCATTATTCATTTTATGTATAATTTTATTTACTATTGTACTCAGGTAAAAGGAAGTATTATATTACGAATTAGTTAACAATAACAGATATACATTGGTGATTCAATTATTTTAAATTGTATAAATACAATTTTGCACTTTATATTAATCAGAAAATGCATATTATGAAATAATATTAATCATACGATGGATTATAAATCATAAGAAATGTACACTAAATTTAAGAAATAAAATTAATTTATGGGACAAAATATTTACAAAATATTTTTCACCAATATAAAAAAATTTTAATTTGGACCAAGATTAGTCTACACTTTTCGGTGCTAATGATTTTATTATGTCTATTAAAGTCGAATTTAAGCCATTATAATTTAAAAAATCAGGAATCTGAACTATATCGTCGAGATTTTTTTTTATAAAATTAATTGCTGCTTGTTTCAAATTTTGATTATTACAATAATAAGCCACGTGTAAAACATCCATAATAATATCTGCACTTAAATTCATACAAACGGATCTTTCGCACAAACGTAACAAGTCAGTTAAAACATATTTATCTGCGACTTTATAAAGTTCCAGCATTTCCTTTGGTTTCATTTGCTCAACTTTTCCAGTGTATATGTATTTTACCATGGCTTTAACCGTCTCCGCATTAAAATCACTTATTTTAATAACGTTTTCGTGATTTTCCTTCATGTCGTGTTCAAACATGGCAGCGAACACCGAACTTCGAGCTGCAAGAATGACTTTGTGAAGATTCAATTTAAGTTCATCGACTTCGAGACAAATGTCGCTGAATCTTTCACTCGTGAGTAATTCACTAAAATCCTTAGACAAATTGTCATTGATATCGTGAATATCAAGTTCATGTAAGTCACCATTGGAATGGTCAATTTGTCCCGTTGATGCTGTCAATTTACACATAATATTCAGTAAATCACCTTCCAAATAACCATTTTCTGGTTTAAGTAGCTCGCTTTGTGAGATAAAATTAGGAAAACCATAGTTAGATTCAAAATCATGATTAGTGAAGGACTCATTAAAAGAAGATCCATTTTTCTTCATAATATACAAATTACAATTAACTGTAATATTTGTCATTTTTGAATCTATTAAATGCAAAAATAGCCCAATACATTCTGGGCTATTGTAACCAGAAGGATATAAGTGTAACTTCCACTTTATATTTTTAGAAGATGTAAAAATCTGTAATATTAATCAGTTACAGTATTAGTATCAGTATTTCAATTTATAATATAGTCATATTTATTTATTTTTTTTTTCTATGAATTGAGAATAAATATACAAATAAATATACAAATAAATACACAAATAAAAATATAATTAAATACAATAAAATATATATTCATGTCAATTACAATTAAAGTGCTTAAATACATTTATAAAAAAATGTTAAGAATGAAAATGTAGCCTAAGTATTGTTGATATTAATCTTACCTGTGATTCAATAAATTCGCCTTTTTTCTTATTTAAATAAGTGTAATTTTTTATCGTCCACTGAAAAGTAGTTGTATTTATATGACAATGTGTATGACACCATAATGTCGAATTATTTTCTTTTATTAATTTTTCATCCATTGCTGCTCGAGTGTCCTTCAATATTTTTAGAAGATATTTTTCCAAATCAACGGGTTTTAAATCTTTAATAAAATCAGAAAAAAATACGTTAAATGTTTTAATTTATTAAGTAGAAAATAATTTGTGCTTAAACTTACTTTCAATGCAAGATAAATCAACTGTTTGTAAACAATTAATATAAAGTATTGTTTTTATCTAATTTCTATTTTAAATGAATAATATTCTATATTTTACAATATACAAGGCAATGTAATATTTAAAGTAAAAACTCCTCAATTTTTATACTTTTTTGTAATTATTATTTTTATAAATCAATTAAAATAATCATTCACAACTGTTCAATGTACCTTTGTATACCACATTTTTTTACACAAAAGTTTTATAAGAAAAATGAAAATAATTATATATTCAATATAAAATTAACATAATGTTGAAAATGAAGTAGGCAATTTTAGGAAAGTAGATTATAAAGTCCACAATGATATTGAATTTAAATATACCTTTTAAGCGTACGTTTTAGTTAATAAATTTTTGATAATTATTCACTTCAATATTATATTCTATTTATTAATTTTTTATATTGACCAAACTGAACATAAAATATTTTTTGAGAAGACGATGTTTTGTAACAATTAATAGATAAAAGTAATATCAAACCTTAAATTATGAATATAAAAAACAATGAAGAAATCCCTGTAAGTGCACACAAAAATGTTAATATTTATCTTAGTAAATAATCACACATTTATTAAAATTATCTTATTGCTTTAAACGAACTGTGCTTGTGCAAAGTTCAATCTTCAATAAACTAAGTAAACAAATAAATAAACAATTTCGCATTGTTATCTGCCTTTTGGTGAGCATTTGTTTAGATTTTTCTTCTTACCCCACTGTTTCCAGAGGTTATAAGAGAGATTACTTATGACCAAAGGGGCATTTCTTCCAAATTTGAAAAACTGTACGCTACTGCCTCTAGCGGTTCAACTATCATCTTCACACCATAACGTAAGGGGAAATTCTACAAACCATATGATCGAGTACACCACACACATCCATATTTCATTTCTAAGTTTATGTACACGGATGCTTTAAACTTCTTATTGAATTCGGTTTGGTGAAAACCTAAAAATCGCTATTATCAATTACAGGACCATTAGTATGATAATATATATATAATATTAAAATTTATATTTATTATTTGTATTTATATTATATTGTTAAATAATAAAAAAATTAAAATATCGAATGTATATATTATTGAAATAAATCAATTTTAAATAAATATATTTGTTAATGCATATTCATTTCATAAATTCATCTCCTGGACATCCTTTGAAATAGCAGCCAGCGAAGTGATATGAAAGATATTCATCGGACCTGTCAATGTAAACCAGAAGCTACAACGTCGGATTTATTAACCATCGAATATTGTAAATCATTCGCCGTTCCTTCCTTTTCATCATAACGAAAACAATAATAAAAGTGTAAAAAAAGAGTAATGTTAATTTGAATGATGTCCGTTAAGGGTGCGGGGTGATTAAATTTCAGATAACGCGTTTACGTAACTTTTTTGAGAATATCGCGGTAATTGAAGATGTTGATATCGTGCCGGGAATGTTAAAACTTGAAGCAATATATGAGCAATTCTGCCAAGTTCAAGCGCAAATTGAATTTTTAATGGAAGAAAGCAAAATTGCGATAAATGTCGAGAACAAAAATCGTGAAGAATTTTAAATCGTTTACTGTAAATGTACACGTTTGATCAAGTTAAAATCTAAGGATCATGCGTTACACCTTCTCCTATAAATGTATCGCCAACACCTACATTAAATTCTCAAATCATGCATAGATCACTATTACCGGAGATAAAGATACAGCCTTTTGACGAAAATCCACTTAATTGGCGATCGTTCCGCAACACATTTCAAACACTGGTGCACGATGTCGAAAGTATATCCGGGCGCACAAATTTTATATATTGAAGACATCGCTAAAAGTGGATGTTGTGAATATTTTAGATTCTCTCGATGGATCTGAAGAAGACTAACAAGTCGCGTGTGATTTGATTAAAAGATGATGCGAAAAGCCTCGAGTATTATTAAATTCACACGTCCAAGTGTTATTCGAGATCCGCCACTTGCTAAAGAAAGTCCTGCGAAATTAAGATGTCTTCGCGAAACTGCTCAAAAACATGTACAATCGTTAATATTAATATTAGATGATGTTAAAAAATGTGATTACAAATTAATCTATATAATAGTTGAAAAGCTCGATAAGGTATATCATAAGGTATATGGAATATGACGCTTGAAGATCATGATGAGCCAACGTTTGATCAATTGACGAAGTTCATTAGTAAACGCGATCGCGTTGAAGAAAACGATGTTGTTGAAAATTCTAATAAGCTCACAAAAGTCTTAGTAAGTGTAAAAAAAAGAACTGACTTCGCCCATTACGGTTAAAATCATAACATTCATGTTTTCTCTGAATTTTTAAAATTAAATCCAAGGGAATCTTCTGCGATAGCTAAAGAAAAGGTCTTACATTTTAATTGTTTGCATAATAATCATACAAGTAATAACTGTCGTGTGTCGGGGAGCAAACAATGTAATAAAAGGCATAAGACGCTTCTACACTTTCCAAAGACATTTCATCAACATAACAATCAAAAACGTGAAACTAAAGATGAAGCTAATATGGCAAGTAGCGAAGAAAATAACGAGAAATGTGAAGCCGTAGGATATTAAAAAGCATAAGGTAAAACGGTCATAATCGGGTTTAGCAATGAAAGGCACACAATCAAATTATAAAGTCACAAGTGTAATAAAATCTCGAGCTTGTAATTATCAAAAATTACACGACTTTATCGCGTTACTAGTGATAACAGAAGCAGTGCCGTCGAAATTTTTAAGAAACAAAAGATTGAATTTACCTAAAAATATAAATCTAGCCGACCTAAACTTCAACGTGCCTGGGAAAATTGACATTCTTATAAGAAGCACGACATTTTACAATTTGACGTCCTGTGGTCAAATAACGCTAGATAAATGCGAGATTGTAGCTTTAAAAAAAAACCTGTTTGGGTGGATTTTTCGGCGAGTGACGTTGAATTACAAAAACGACAAGATCATTCAAAATGTCTATTAATACGCGACGTTGAAACGCAAATTAAAGCCTTTTGGGAAATAAAATATTTACCGCAAGTACGACATCTAATATGTGATGAGAAAAGATGTGAAAAGTTGTACGAAAAAACAACGCAACGTGATAGTATCAGACGTTATATATCGAGATTACCTTTTAATTCAAATATTAAACGACTTGGGAAATCGAACAATATGGCATTAAAGCGAAATAATGACTCGAAGAAAAAATTAAATCCCATATAAAATTAAAAAATGAATGCAATCGATTTCATCAAGAATATTTAGATTTAGGACAAATGCATAAAATAAAAAATCCTTATATCTGCAATGACGGATATTACCTCTCACACCACGTTGTGATTAAAAACGAAAATTTAACTACAAAGATTCGCGTCTTGTTTCATGATTCCGCAAAATTAAAAGGTAAAATTTCATTGAATGATGCTATTAATAATTATAACATTAATAATGATTACTAAGCGGCTCCAATATAAAAAACGATATTACCGCGATTTTGTCTAGGTAACGTTTTCATTGCGGCCGATTTAAAGAAAATATACCACAAATAAAAATACACAAGGACCACGCGAAATATCAGAGAATCTATTGGTGAAATAAAATGGACGAAAAAATAAAAATATACGAGTTGAGTACGGTAACTCAAGGTACGACGGAAGCTGCATTTTTAGCTGCTAGACCACTAATTTAATTAGCGGAAGATGAAGATTTGCGATATCCGAATGCGGATGATTGTCTATCACATTATTTTACGTCGATGATTTGCTGTCAGGAGCTCATGATGAGATCGAAGCTCTTAAACAAAAAAAATGATTTAACGTCATTGTTAAAGGTGAGAGTGTTTGAATTAAATAAATAGACAACAAATAAACACGAATTAATTAAGGAGAACCTCAAGGCAGTTGAAAGTATTTCATTCGATAATGAAGCGCGAAAAATACTTGGAGTGCATTGCCAACCTTTGCACGTCATTATTAGCTATACTGTGAAAAAAATTAGTGAAAACAAAACGGTAGCAAAACGATCAATTTTATCAGAATTCTCAAAATCATCATCGTCCGTCTTCATCATCCGGTATCTCTGCAATTGACTCCGACGAGGATTAAACGCTTCCTTCTGGTATTTCGACAATTATTGAGGAAAAGGGTAAAAATTAGCTGCTGAGGTGACAAAAATCCGCGAACGATCTCGAATTAAGAAGAAAATTAATCGACCTTCGCTGTGTCCAGATCGCCTATCAATCGTATCCGACGAACTCTTAGCGTTTGAACTTGCGTCGAAAAATTATTAGCGATTAAATGAAGCAGTGGATTCCTTCAACTCCCGGTACATATCTCGATCGAATAAAGAGCCGTTTCAATTAAAAAAGAAATTTACAGCTTTTTTTGGAATTCATATTTACTTTTTCTAATCTACTTTAAGAATATTTGTATTGTACGTTATGAGTAGCCTTGTGCGCAAAACAAATACGTAACGACCACATTTTCTTCTCGTTAATAAAAACAAATAATATATGTGGTCTCGTGTGTTATAATGCTGTTTAGTAAAAATTGTTTTTATTCATTGTTTCGTTAAGTAATTCATCGTTTAGTTAATTAGTTGTTGATTCAAAACATATGTAACCAAATTCATTGATTTATGAATGTGTTGCATAAACTTTAGAATCCAATTTTAGAAACCTTAATTACCAAGCATCGAAGTTAATTATAGACCCAAATCCTTATTGAAAATTGGGTTTTGTGTGCCTTCCTGGGTAACTTGTTCTTAAGCTACAAAGGTATCGGCTCATTTCGTCGTCGGAATACCTTTAAAAAAATTATCAATGCCAATAGAACGACGAAATTCCAAAAATAGCTGTTATTATCTGCTGAAACTACGTTTAAAAAATAATGTATGAAAGAAAACAAAATAAGACAAAGAAAATAAATTTTCTCGCGAGAAACAGAAGAAGAGAAAAGAAAATATCATACTGCCAAATCGACAATTATTAAGAAAAAATGCTATATACATTAATTACGATAGAGAAATTATCAATAACCTTACATAACATGATTTTTAGAATGTAAGTAATCATAAATTTAGCGAGTTAAGCAAAGAGCCATTAGAAACGTGAAAAAAAAATAAAAAAGTATGTTTGCGCGAAAGAATAACGTGTTGTCACGATCCATTTCATTATTTAGTTGAAAAGTGGAACGTATTCACGTATTCATCTGTGAATAGATAGTGAAATCAGGCACTGAATGTTTAAATCAACAGTTGTTGTCCCGTGTTTTTCGTTGTTCACCGTCACATGTATAATATACAGCTTCTGTAAAATGTCATTTCATTGAGTGATTTGTTTAAAAAAATAATTTAATTTTTAAAATATATGTGTATAATTGAAATAATTATACATAGTTCAATCAAGAGCTTTTTATATTTACCCATTTTTTTAAATTTTTTAATATACATATATAAATTATAAAATACATTAAAGATATTTTACAAGTTTTTCCAGTACCTGTATTGATTTTACAAGTATTTTAATATATCAGAAATGTAATTTCTAAATTTCCCGCTTTTAATCGAGTACTTTCTTTTTTATACCAATGATTATATGTAGATACAATACATATATAGACTTTCAATTCATTTCTATATTTGACAACAATATAGAACTTTACAAAAAAACGAATTCTTTAGCACAAGTGTAGATCGTCATTGAACGTGATTATACATATAACAAATATGATAAACAATAATTGCAAAAAAAACTAAGGGAAAACTTACAATTTATGAGTTTTAGATTAATTTTTTAAAATATATATAATACACAGAAATATATAATATTAAATAATAAATTTTAGACATATTAATTGATTTAATTTCATTTAATTAATTTAAATTTTATTTTTTAAAATATACTTTACTATTAATAATGCATTTTTCCATTGATGCACTCTTAAATGAAAAAACTATGAAATGAATAAAAGAGGTAAACACGAATTCACGGGAATTCACATTTTGTACATAAAAGTACTATTCTATCACAAAAAAAGTAAGAGTATATGCAGAACTGACCATCACTATACTAACTATTGCACTGATAAAATGTCAATGAACGAACGTAATTAAAAGAATAATATAATTTATGTAAAATAGAAATTATTAATCCTGTATAGTGTAATAATATGTCGTTCTACAAAGTTTTAGATGTATCATTAGTATTTTCAAAATTTGGTAAATAAAACTCATTTCAAATTATTTCAAGTTCATTCATATGAACTTGTGATCATGAAATCATACATTACTAATAGTAGTAGATAATTTAATGATAGTACTTTTAATTATTAGTAGATTAATATATAAATTAATATTTTTTTAATTAAAACCGCTTATTGATGTACAGCAAGTCTTATGATCAGAATCGGTACTGCATATTCCCTTAATACACATATTAAAATAATCCACATTGTACACATAGATATATATTATTATAAATACTAATCTAAGAAAGAAAAGACCGAAATAAGAAAGAAGCATGACTAGTAAATCTTAAATTATTTCTTTTACTTTTCGGCAGTTTTTAGTAAATGTTATTAAATATAATTTTAACATTTGAACGATATGAGCTCCAATTTTACTCTCGACATTTAGATTATTTAATCTATTTTTTATATTATTTGTATTTATATGACATTACGTCTTTTATACATTTTTATGAATCACCATATACAATTAATTATATATTTCCTTAGATTTAGTTTTAGAAGACTTCAAATATTTGCATATAAATCCCAAGCTAAAGATTTTGATTTTATTCCAAATGTACAATGTTGTATCGAAGGCCTAAATAAAAACAGATTTATCGCGTA
Source organism: Eupristina koningsbergeri (assembly GCA_018907245.1). Taxonomy (NCBI): domain Eukaryota; kingdom Metazoa; phylum Arthropoda; class Insecta; order Hymenoptera; family Agaonidae; genus Eupristina; species Eupristina koningsbergeri. The sequence goes on along the minus strand of JACCHV010000139.1, from coordinate 683 downwards.
TCATGATTTTTTTTAAACCCTTTTGGCCTTCGATGCACATTTTATTAATAATATATAAACCAGTTTAAATAAGTAGCGATAACTTAAATGAAATAACGAATTATTCGTTGTACAATCGTCAATATTATTTACTATTATTCCATTTTTATATATAAATACCAATTTTATGTTCGGACGAAATATAATAACTGGAATTTTTTAATGCTTAAGTTTTTAAAAAAATCTTATGAATTTCACATTTAAAAAATATTTTAACTTTTAATTGTCAGATTCTTTATCAGTTAATCTCGTTTGAGGGACTCAATTCTTTACACAACCTTATATACATAATACTTTTTTTTATGATCCCGAATCAATAAAAAATGTCAAGTTTGTTGTATTCTTTTAAAAAAGGAAAAAATTAACAAATGTCATGTAGGGCGAAAAATGAAAATTAAAAACTACAACACATTACTGAATCACTGAAAATAAGAAATGTTAAGCAATCATTCAGGAAATGAGAAATTATTTTATGATTCTTTCTTGACAGAAAGAATACAACAGGCTAAGTTGAGAATAATAAACAAAATGTTACTGATTAATAATAATAAAGATGAAACACTGTGTAATAGGAGTCTATGACAAGGAGAAAACCCATGTACATTGTCTTGCCCAATGGCATTAATAAATTAGCAACTAATGTG
>JACCHV010000138.1:0-11434 GCA_018907245.1 Eupristina koningsbergeri | reverse complement strand
TAAGCTGGATGAAGGTCATGGAGAAAACTTACAATAACGTAACCTCCACAAGCTGGCATCAAATAGCAGAGTTTTTCATCTCTCAAATGAAGGTAGACAATGTTCAGCACGCCTTCAACTGGGCTCGAATGATAGATCACGCATATCTGCGTGGACTTTCTCCAAAAGAAGCTCCCTTCCTTGCTTCTATCTTCGGGGGAGTAATCGTAAACGTCCAAAACGCGGGTATATGGAACGCCACATGGGCCAAGACTGCAGCTGCAGGAATGCATGACGCCAGGCTAATTGGACAAGCACTATTCCTGGAAACCAGGCCAAACTTGGAGAACATCCAAGGCCTGGAAACTGCGACGGCTCTATCAAGGAAGGCTGTTACTCTTCGTACGGAGCTACATGAGAGAAATAAGGTCAATGCCAGTCAGGACACGAACCTCCCCACTGCCAGTTTCTGCTCCGATCCAGTATGTAATTCCTGAAATCGGCACTCTTTCGGATGTGGAGCAGGCAGCGTATAGAGAGTTAATGATGGCTTACTCTGTAGACAATGAAACCACCTTTGCGGAGTATGTCCGGACTCAGCTGAATCGAATTACTCCTATAGACGCAGCCTCCGAAGATGAAATCGCTCTAAGACGGCTAACTGGATTTCTAGCTCTCACATTGTGCAGGGGAGCTGTAAAGAACGATACTCAACTAGGGAACGCTTTTAATAAAACCCTATATAAGACTAACTTGAGTACTGTGGCGTTATGGGAGGCGGGGAAGGCTTTTTCTCCTCCTTGCTCTGTCTGCATTCGTAAAACGGTTGAGAGCATGGACAAAGCTCACGATCACACGTCTGCTTTATTCATGTAGCTAGCAGCCAAATTTGTCCAGTGTAACCGGGCAGACGTTTCGAATGCCAATGTATTAGGATACCTGTCTGCGTCGGTTCTGACTCATACCACTCGGAACGGATTGGGGATGATCTCAATGCTTGATCAGGTGTGTACTATAACTTCCCTAAGCTGGATGAAGGTCATGGAGAAAACTTACAATAACGTAACCTCCACAAGCTGGCATCAAATAGCAGAGTTTTTCATCTCTCAAATGAAGGTAGACAATGTTCAGCACGCCTTCAACTGGGCTCGAATGATAGATCACGCATATCTGCGTGGACTTTCTCCAAAAGAAGCTCCCTTCCTTGCTTCTATCTTCGGGGGAGTAATCGTAAACGTCCAAAACGCGGGTATATGGAACGCCACATGGGCCAAGACTGCAGCTGCAGGAATGCATGACGCCAGGCTAATTGGACAAGCACTATTCCTGGAAACCAGGCCAAACCTGGAGAACATCCAAGGCCTGGAAACTGCGACGGCTCTATCAAGGAAGGCTGTTACTCTTCGTACGGAGCTACATGAGAGAAATAAGGCTAATAGAGACGCATTGCAAGAGGACTTTTCGACAAATCGCTGTTTGAAATTAAATGCGAATTTGACTATACGGGCAATAGTCAAGACAGATAAATATGCCTGCGGTAAATTGTGTATGTATTTACGTATGGATCTAAGGATCGCTGTACGTCGAAATCTATCTATATTTATCATCTTGGAAGACGTAAGTTGCTTGAGTGTGAACACTCGCCATCTAGTGACTGAATCACGAGATAGATCATTCCGATGGTTATCACCTCGGCAGACGTAAACTGATTGAGGGCGAGCAATCGCCCTCTGGTGGCTGAATCGTGAATTCGATCATCGATGGTTAATCGCAGGAGATTGAAATGCGGAAACAATCTGAGTATATAACAATAAGATACATTTTATGAATCTGTACTACATGTCTTTCAGTGCATATTTTTATTTATAATTTTTTTTAAATAGAATGACTAAAAAACTTGCATGCTATATAAAACCATATTAAGGTGTCTAATATTTCTTACATTAATTTTTTGCAATTTTCACGTTTTAATGAAAAAAAATTACATTATATTATAAATTAATTTTCACTCAATCTAATTTACAACATTATATTATTCATATATTAATACGGATATTATACAAAATAAAATTAAAAACTTTTCAAAACATGTCACTAAATTTGATGTATAAAATGCATAAAAATACGTAAAAAGTTTAAACCTGTTGTAGTTGTAAGATGCGTTTGAATCAAAAATTCTGAAGGGTACTTAAATATATTAAAATACTTTTTTATTTTATACCATTTAGTTTTATAAATAAAATTTATTATGAAATATGAAACATTTTCATTTTATTTTGAAATTTATTTGAGCGAATGATAGGAGCATTTATTTGTTTCTGCTTATTCAAATTTAATAGTAAAATTACTTTGATGAATGATGAAATTAAATTATCGATAGCAGGTTAATACAAAAATAAAAATAATTGAATAACGATATAGTACATTTTTATTATAGATTAAATTACATAATTATAACAGAAAACTAATTTTAATGATATAAATGTTGATAAAAGATCTTATTTTTATGAATTATTATTACTAATTTATTATGATAAATATTTTTGAAGGAAACATTTATTGGATATACTTTATTACTGATTCAATTTTCAGATTGTGAGTTTCTAGATATTTCTCTTTCGTAATATGAATCTTTCGAATTTTGTTTCTTTTTTTCATACAAGTTTACACAATGTATATATATACATATATATTGTAATTTTTTTTTCTCATAATTTTTTGATATCTGTGTAATCAATTTTTGTTTAGATAATGAAATTCACGTGAGTTGATTTTATATACAAGCAACAAATTTATAAAAATTTATTCCTTTCCCGATACTTTGTTTCCTCTAAATTATTGGCATTCAATAAATTAAATTCGCGATTTAGGAAAGGGTGGCAACCATTTCCTATTTAAGTTTGCGAATTCTCTTTAAATATCAAATTCCGAAATCTATGACAGGAATTGTTGACTACTATATCATGGAGATGACAGAAACTGTCTGATGAACAAAAAGTCTCTAACATCACTGAATGTGAAAAATTGTAAAGGCTAACCCAAATATTACTTTCGACAAGTAAAATGAGTGATAAAATTATATCGCAGTTTCTATAATTTATACAATTATAATGAAGATAATGATCGTGTATATATCTAGATCAATTATTATATATACTTAATAATAAAAATAAATAAAAATACTGAAAATAAATTTATTTGACAAAAATTTGTTTTCTCACATAAAATAAGTATATATTTTACAAAAATAAATCAATATTTTGACTTAATTGTTATGTACACAAAATTTCTTGAAATTAATTAGACCAAACTAACAAGCATAAGTTCATTTTTAGGCTCAACCTAACAAGCGTTAGCTTATGAAACCTCTTCGTTGAATATTTTGATGAATTTGGACGTGCTATTTTACCTTCTGTGGTTCTAATTTCTACAAGTATTTACTTATTTTTTTACCGGAAACACATTGTTAATCAATTGCCTAATCCATGACTAGGACGACATCTTCCGCCTTTAAATTTCTCTTTCTTTGATATCCGCAACAGCACGTAAAATAAAAGTAATTTTTTTTTACAATCATATGTTGCTAACTTCCTCACAGTATCAAGGATGTCAATTCACAGTGGAACCGCCGTCGTGTTACATTGGTCTTGAGTACCGCCAGGACCCCTGTCGGCTGGAAAACGAAGCTAAGTACACGCCGCCGTTTTTTTCGCGGCTATAAAAATCCGTGACAGAAGGCTCAGAACGTTTTTTCCTGGTTGCGAAACCACGCGGAAAGATCTGTCTCCTGACTGTCTTCCACAGTAAGGGACTCTTCTGCAGTAGTACCACCAGGTCGTCCAGTACAGGCTGTTTTATTTAAGGATTTCCCTACGCTGAACCTCATTGAATTGTTGTGGTTCATTTTCTTTATCAGCCCTACTCGTGTAGTCCATGATTTCTTTGGACGGAAGCCAGAGCTATTCCGAAGTTTTTGACAATCGAGTGATTTTCTGTAAACGGTTAAATACAAATAGTTTTTGTTTTCACGGTTCTGATCTTATTAATGATAACATGACTATGGAATATATCTTCGGTATCTCTTTGCTATTCTAATATCTAACTCCTCTTCTACATTCTCAACAATTTGGCTTTAAGTAAAGCAACTTGAAGCTCTATTTGGTGGAATCGTATTTGGTTTTATCGGACCGACCTGATCTTTTGCGCTGAACAATGAGATATCTCTCTTTCTGGTGTCGTATATACCTGTATATAAGCTACCACTGCATAGGCCAATGTACTTATATCGTAAAATACATGTAATTCGGTCTTATTATTTTATTCACAATACTTTTGTTGTAAAAAATATTGAATTTTGAACAAATTGTGAAAGGTGTTAATACAGGATTGAGATTTACTGATGATAAAATTGAGGAAAATCAAAATTATCCTTTAATATCGGCTTAACGGTACGAAGATTACAAACTGAAAAAGGTTTACAAATAGAAACTTTGTGAGAAGTTGACTTCCTCATAAATCTGTAACATCTGGTGCGACCATTTTCAAGGACCAACCCCTCTCTCACAATTTGGTTTCGCTATACCATTTTTAGTCCATCAGGTGTCACTACTATAGATATTATATTACACAAATGCTCATTGGCCATCGGACGACCTTAGGAGGCGGTCCCTTTTAATCTCAAATTATGATTATTTGATTATTTGCCTTTTTGGCAGCGCTATTTATATACCGGCAATACCAATCGCTTACAATTTCAAAAAGTTTGCTTTATTAATCGAGTATTGCTGTCTATTGGCCGGTACTTTTTTGGTAATCCTTGTTTTTTGTCATACTAGACAAGTCTGCGTACTTAGGTGGTTTTCCTTTTTGCCACTTTTACTTTAAATGGCGATTTCACTTTTCGGAATTGAGAAGAATTCGAACCGACGACCATAACAGACCAAAATGTTGAATACCCTTCTCTCTGTCGAACATTTATGCAACTTCTAGTAATGAAATTTCGTGATTTGAAGTTTCCAAAAGAGATCGTTATTTTCCAGAAGGCTTTCAACTATTTCGATGCTATTATTTTAAATGTCAAAAGGTAGCTGTGTCTTGTTACTCTTAATCAACTTCGTATTTATTTCAGTGCCATGCTTCAGAAGAAGCTGAACTAATTTAATTATTACTGCCTTGTGAAATATTGACGAATCCTTTTTGTTCATAGTCTCCATGTTGTCTGTATATTTATTTGGTCCATATTTTCCTTTATGCTTACATCTTCTATTTTGTGGATCATAACGTTGTAGTTGAATAGGAATAAATAATATTTCTAATTATTCTATAATAATAATAATTTGATCATCTCCAACGTTTCTCGATATTTCAAACGAACTGTTTTTTGACCGTAGTAAATTGATATAAATGGTGATGCTACTCGTTCAAATTCCAATTGCAAAGTAAAAATTAATTGCAAACTAATTGCATTCCCTCATTTTTGCAAAAATTTTCAACGCGCTAATTCCTACGCTTACCTTAATTGTGAATGTTTAAAGTTACACCTATCTGCTCGAATCCTTGCTACCGATTAATAAAAGAATATTAGTACATATTGGAACAGGTGTAGAGTACACGTGCACTCCAGTTCAAAACTTTTTTCAGAATGCGTCATTTTTCTACGTATCTACGGTATAGCAATTTCTTGCAATAAACGCCTGTTTTTCATATTAAAATATAAATTTAAATACTTTATGTTTAACCATAAAAAATATTTTTTCCCACATAACCATTAATGGTTAGTTTAACAAATTATTCTATTTTAACATTAATATTAAAATATTTTATAAAATATAATTTAGAAACATAATTCAAGAAATATATTTTAAAATTTATTTAATTAAACAGATTTTGATTAAACTTTATGTAACCAAAATTAATATTTTATGTTTATTGTTTATATTAATTATATTTTATATCAATGAAATAAGCATAAACATAAAAACTTTATATAAGCAAATTATACCTTGAATTTATTTAACATTAATATTTTACATGAAATGAAATCAAAGATATAATAAAAAATATATTTATTATTTCAAATTATTATAATTTAATTCAATGTTATTAATTTTTACATTGAAATTGTTCAAATTATTTTTGCAATTTAATTAAAACAAAATTATCAACATTCTAATAATGGTTAATGTATTAAAATTAAACATTTAATTGGAATTTTTTAATATTCGTTTGAGTGAATTATAATTATTTGTTACTTGTTAAATTAAAGTAAATGAAGATGATTATTTAATATAATATCTTCCAAAATATATTTATAGTTAATTATATTTTTTTGTTAAAATTCTCTTTTTCTTTGAAATTAAAAATTGTATTTTAAATATTTAAAATATTCATCGTAAAACACAATGATTATTATTTTTCAATCATACATTTATTTACTACTCAATATTTATAACAACTAATTGTGATTTTACATTTCAATATTATTGTAATATACTTGAATTTAAAAATTTCTGATAATTACATTCCAAAATTTATAAAAATTATATTTTAAAAAAATTAATACTACATTGTGATTTTTTATTTCTAGAATTTTATTATTATTTTCAACAATTAAATTTCTTAATAATTCACGAAACAATTTATTTATTATAAGTAAATTGAGATGTATCGATATAAAATTAAAAAATTTGGAAATACTAATTCTATCTGTATGTATTGCAATATAAGATTTAAAGTTTTTTTTAGTAACTGATAGATTTTACATAAAACAATCAAATGAATAAATATTTAACAAATAAAAAATATTAAAATTAATTTAGATAGCAATGTATATTATTATTTTAAAAAAAATTTTTTCTATCTAAATGTACATAAAATACTATTGTATTAAATTAAGCATATTAAAATTAACCACTAATTCACTATAAAAAAATAAAAAATTCTAGCATTATTAGTATATTATAATTAGTATACTATAATATAATATATAAAGTAGATAATAAAATTATTCAATGAAAATTATTTTAAACATTTAATAAATACAAGTATTTTTGTAATAAATAAAATTTTTTTCTAATATTTTTTTGATAAATATAACTAAATCATCGATTTAGTTATTTGTGCATCTGTTTTAATCAATATTCTTCATGTCTCTTTTATACGTCTCTTCGTTATTAATTTATATTTCTGTACATTTGTTGAATCGTATTCAGTACCGTATATTCACAGACTCATAATAGTACAATATTCATAATCTAGTTTATGAATCTTAGGGAATTTATTCTTCAAAAAAATGTAAATTACTAAATCAAATTTATGTCTTGATTACTGTCAGAAAAGCTTTTGCATTTTGTTAATCTTCTGTTAATTTTTCGATAGTAAAAGACTACCCTCAAGACTTTATGTAAGATTATTCTTCTATAACATATTCTAAAATAAGATATATATTTGAATAATTAGACAAGTTTTGTTGAATACAAATTTTCGATGCTGTTATCAATCAATATTTCAAAGTTTCTCAACAGCTACATCCTGTGCTTGATCTCTATACATTTCACTCCATCATCACATCTATCTATGACGTGTATTTCTTGATTTTACTCTTTTTAATTTTCCATCTCTTTTCATCTTTTATAAATTTATTCATCGATCTAAGGAATTATTATTCGGTGTATACGCCTAAGTGGGAAGCGTTCAATCTCTTTGTAATATTATCGAGCGGTTTGTTTCATCTTTTACAGGAGCACAGAAACGATCCTGGGGAATTGTAAATTATATATGCAAGAGAATATAGTTCTTTGAATATTTGAAACCACGCAAGTGGATATTAAAATACATGAAATTTCATATATGATTTTAATAGATAAATGAATGGTAACTTTTACATAATTATGCTTTAAATTTATCACATTTGATAAGTATTTTTTGTAGCTTTATCTATGGATGAAAGGGTTACAAACAAGAAATTGACTATCGCAAGCGGATTTAAATTTATTACTCAATAATAGAGTACAAGCTATTAAAAATTGTATTTACTATACTGTGCTTATGAGCTTGTATAATTTATTGAATAATACCAAGTGATACATATCTTACTGCGATTTAATTATTAACCTGCAATTACCTTGATGCACGCACTTACGAATACATAATAAAATCATTTATTTGGTTTTTAAGCCGCAATACACACGTTAGATTAAATATTAACAGTAGAACTGAAATATAAAATACAGCGAGGTAGAGGCTATTATTATTTGATTTTTTTCTCCAATAGCGGTTTTTCAGCTGCAATTCAAACCCATTCGAATAGAATGAAACTGGCAATAAAAAGATGGAAAAAATGATCAATTTCAGTTGGCTTCCTCGCGTCACTTACCACAATATTCAACTTCCAAACTTGAAAACTTTAATTTTATTAAACACTATCAATTCCGCTAATAAACGCAAGTTAGTCACTTACCAATTAGCGAACCATCCATACCCCTCGACCGCTTTTAATCAGACGAATACCGACGATACGAATCTCTTCCCCGGTCCCCCAGAGATTTGAACTTCGAACTGGTGTTCCCATTAACACGTAAAGCGTATCTAGGGGTATTTGGTGCAACCGAACGATACGGACGTGACACCGGCAGTACGAGTCACTCGTTCGACTGATCGTTGAGTTATGCTACGCGGTTTTCCGGGCGACGCTTAATTAAAGCCGAACTTTTCGTTCGATATATAGTTTGGCGATACGTGAGGAAAGCGTGGCACGGAAAATGTGAGCCCCCGGTAATCGATTTCCCTTCGTGGAAATTCATTCGAATGTTAAACGAATTCAGAAGCGCTGCTAATGGTGGGGAGTTTTATAGCGCTGAATCTTATTTTTAAAAATCATTTTCATTTGTAATTGTTGTTGAACATTGTTTATGTCAAATTGCGTAAAAAAACTACACGTACATCGTCCAAATCATCCAAATTTTTTATTTTAAGATATTATTAAAATCGAATGAACGACACTCTCCATTTTATGTAATAAGATGAAACTTTGTTATAAAACTGTTTCATAAACAATAAACTAATTGTTATTTGTTCATAAATAACAAGAATCAAAAGCTATTTTATTATAAAGTTGATTATTTTTTTATATAATGTTAACTAATATTTGTATTTCATGTGGCTACTATTATTATTATTATTTTTCATCGTACTATCATAATATTACATTACAACAACAAAATAATTTTAATTTAATATAGAAATTTTTTTTCGTATTGTAACGATTATATCTGAGAAATTTCTTTTTTATTTAAACTCGTGAAAAAAACAAATTCAAACTTTTTAAGAAATAATTTTAATAAATATGTCCAGGATAATCCTTTTTTTTTTATTAAAACATTCCAAGAAACAATACTTTTCCTATGTAAGCGATACAATCCATGTAAAATAAAAGCATCCGGATGTATTTCGAGCCAAAATTTCTCTCTCTCTGTCTCTCAATTTATTATTTTTCTTTCTCCTATACTTTTACTGATTTACTTTATCTTCTCGACTTTTCAACAATGGTAGTAACGCCAGCGGCAGGATCTATTGCAACAATTGAACTTAAAAACGATAAAAGTTATGCCTCGATTCTTAATACTGACTTTGGTCTCTCTTTTTGCTTATCAGTTCCTTTTACCTAAATTTACGTCATCTCATTGCACTTCTATAGGGCTAAGTTTTCTGTTGTACCTTTGATCATCTAAAAATTTTTCTTCGATCTTAGGAATAAAAATATAAAAGGAAAAAATAATGTCTAGGAAACGCACAACTTTTTTCAATAATGAAAACATAAGATGCTCCAGAAGTTTAATGAACTATTTTTTCTCTTTTACTTTGCATGGGTCATTGATTTTGTACAAAGATATTTGAAATGAATTAATGTGATAAAAATTTACTTTATTCTTGTTTCAGAGTACTCCTTGATACATTATGATTTATGAATTTATGAATCACCTTGTTTCTCATTATACAAGTACTTTCAGATATTTTTATTATATTATTTTAATATGTTTTTTATTAATATAATAATCATTTTTATATTTATTTCGTTTTACATACAGTGTCACAAAAATATTATTTTATAATCGAATTTCACTAATTATAAGAAGCTTATTTATAAAATAATATTTTTAATTTTATGAACAATTTATTGTTTTAATATGTGCGTATTTGTTTGCGTGGTAAATTATTATAACATAATAATAATTACACATATAGTTTCATTTGCGTATACTTGTAAACGAATATTTTGTTTGACCATGTAAGTTTTTTTTTATGGTAATTTGTCTAATTAAATCATTTTCCGGTTTTAAATGTTATTTTTTTTCTAGAAATTTATCTATAATAAACAAATTATTTATTCATCACATTATTTATTCGTCAATCTAAAATACAATTGTACTGTGAATAAAAGTGAATCAGAATACATTTTAATTAGTGGTTTCCAATTAAAATGTACTAAAATTAAATAAAATTAAATTCACAGTGCATAAATGTACGTCTGCAATTACAGAATCAAAAATTTTATAAATATATTGTATGAGTATGTAACAAAACGTATTTAATTGTGAAATACAACAGCCGACTAACATTGTAAAAGTAAGAATAAAGGGATCAATTTAGATTTGCTGTCCTTAAATTTCTGACATCGTCATTAGTGTAAACGAACAGAGTATGAATAAAAAATTAAAAAATCTCAGTGTTACAAAAGAAGTTTGATTACTGAGTATACAATACGTTAGTAATGAGGTAGACTGGTTGAGAAAAACATGTGCGAGTGGTTGAAAATCCCGAAAGTTGTACAGGATAGTTTCCGATAATAGTAAAATACCATTTTCTATCAGATTTTATCGATTTCATACGTTTCTCTGTTCTTATTTATACAAGCGCGATAAAGATTTTCTGATTTTGCTGAGTCTTATCAACTCGGCCTGTGCCGTTGCGATTTTTATCAGTGCTATTGTTTCTACCAAAGGAGAGGTAAAGCTAAAGAAGTTTCTAGAATCAAGAAAGTATTCATTTTAAAGTTTTTTTTTTTTTTTATAATACATCACTTAATTTTATAGAAAGTTTTTATTAGATTCTCCATTTTATTTCAGTTCTTATGTCTTTATATTTCTGATATTGAGACGAATATTTGTTTCTTCTTTTTAAAACCTTTGTTGAAATAATTAACAAATTCAAAATATTATAAAATATTCTAAGGTAATGAACTATCTTATGTGTTGCCAATTAAATTTATACATCGTTTTCGGGTACACATAGCAATACAATTTATACAATGGTACCAAAATTTCTAGAAGAGTAAGCACAATTAATATATCCCAGGATTAATCAGTAAATTATAGGACTTATGATACGTAGAGCATTTATAATTTGTGACATTGTTAAATATTACACTTTTATTTCATTTTCCCCTTTACTCTCATAC
>JACCHV010000137.1:0-11445 GCA_018907245.1 Eupristina koningsbergeri | reverse complement strand
TTTTTTTATTATTATTTATTTATATATATATTGGTTTGTCATAATACTAAAATTTATTTGAATAAACGGGTAACCGGTGCTCCTACGTTAAGGGTTAGTGCGTAGTGTATATTCTAAGAGATATTAAAATAGTTAGTGTTGGAAATCTTCAAAATGGAGGATTTTGAAGATTTGTTGAGAGATTTACTGAAACGTTCCACTCGGGCACAAACTATCACCCAGGAGGTGAACAAGTTGGACCCAGAGGATATTCGTAAATTCCTTACAAAAAACAAACTCAGTATTATTGGAGATCCAACCATCTTGAAAAATAGATGGTTGAGGTACAAATTATCTTTATCGCTACCGAAGAGTAATATTCCTTGGGACGAGGAAAAGGATGGACGACAGGGCCCATCCCTTTTAGAACTAGCCCTCCCGGTCAGTGAAAAGAAAAAAGCAAGTAGTGAAGGAAAGAAGTCAACAACGGGAAACACGTCACTGCTGGACTTTCCGCTAATGGAAGAGGATAAGGAAATTAGAAAAAAGGACAATTGGGATGAGACAAAGGGGTTCTCGGACTCTGCACCTGGGAAGATGGTGACCATATCGCCGGCAGAGTTAGAGGACATTGTAAACCGATGTCTACAAAAAGAAAGAGAAAAGAGAGAAAGAGAAGAAAGAGTAGACGCAATGTGTAATAAGCTGGCGGAATCTTTTAGAATATCTGAAGATAGTCAGGCAGTGAATGATTTTGAAACCGGTAGTGTTAGGAGTAAGAAGATACAACAGAAAGTTAGACGACCTACTAGACGGCATAGTAGTGACAACAGTAGTGATAGTAGTAGTGATGGAGAAAGCTATTCGCGAAGGAAAACGCGAAAGTTACAAGGAAAAGATGAAGGAGTAAGGGCCCTCCGAGTGATGCAGTGCTGGAAATTAGAATTTTCGGGAGAAGACAAGCAGGATCCGGACGAGTTCATCGAGAGGTTGAACGAATGCCGGAAACATAGCCAAATTTCTGACACGGTATTGTTGTTAACGTTGCCTTGCGTATTTAGAGCCAAAGCAAGTCATTGGTTCAGAACGAAAGGTAACTTAATCAAAAATTGGGATCAATTTAAATCAGCATTTAGGAGTCGGTTCGGTAAAAGGTACGAACGACAGGACCTGATGGCGGATTTGAATAAAAGGACTCAACAGAAGGGTGAAGGGATTGAAAGCTTTGTAGAAAGTATTCAATCTGTGCTGGCCCACTTCGAACGACCACCTTTATTAGAGGACCAAGTGTCCATTGCATATTGGAACTTATTGCCGGAGTATAGGACCTATGTAGCTGATAAAAGGATTGAGTCGTTCGAGGATTTATTATATTACGGACGCAAGTGGGAAAGGGTACAAAAGCTAAATGATAAATATGTACCCCCGGCACCGAAAGAAGAATATACGGTGCCTACAGCAGCTCCTCCTGAACCTAAGGGCAAAAAGGTAGTGAAGGTAGCAGCAGTTGGCGAAATGAATAGTAGTGTGGAGGAAACAGTGACGAAGGGGAAGAAATCGAAAAAGAAAGCTAAAGTAGCCGTAGCAGCAGTGATGGAAACCCCAATTCCGGCTCAAGTCGCATTTCCGGTAGTGAGTCAACCTCCGTGGAAAAAGGTACCAAATCCTAACTTCCAAAAAGGACAGCCTAATAAATTTAAGAAAAATAGGGCAAACAACGTTCCAGGAGGACCTACTTCGTATTTCCAAAACAATTGGAATAATCAAGGAGCAGGAAATGACAAAACCAGTAGTGTAGTGGCAAACCCTGTAAACCCACAGCAAATACCAGTGAAGGAGGTGTTTCATGGGGCATGCGCGACGTGTCAAGCAGTAGGACATAAGGCAAGAGATTGCCCAAATCGGGTATGTTATCGTTGCCGGAAACCAGGACATATCGCGTGGGAATGTCCTAATAACGCCTTGGACACGGGTCCGAAGTGCCAATTGTGCGGCAGGCCGAATTGCGAAATTAAAACCTGCCCCAATTGTGCACAATTTGTGCAACAGTGGGGAAATGGTCAAACGGGAGGGCAGACTCGTCCCGGCCCTTCCCAATAATGACCAAAGGGACAAATAACATAATTAGAGAATGCAGTGGCTTAGTTCCCGGATTGTCTACAAATTTAGCGGATAATCACTTGGGAATAGCAAATATAAGTAGTGGCGGAGCTCATAAGATATCTGTTCCTCTAACAGATAATATTGCTGAGTCAGCAGATAAATTAGCAGTGTTATGGAGTGGCGAAGCTTCGCTATTATCTAAAAATCAATTAGATAATGGTAGGAAGTTAGCAAATCAGGTAGTGGAGAAGTGTAGTGGCGGAACTCCTCAATTATTCAAAAATAATGAGGACTTAGCAAAAATTTTAAGTAGGCAGTGTAGTGGCGTACCTCTTCAATTATCTGAGGTGGAATCAGATAAAAATGAAGAGTTAGCGGAAAAAAGGGTAGTGCAGTGTCGTGGCGTAACTTCTTGCCAATCTGGAAGGCCAGATGAAGGCGAGAAGCTAGCAACCTCCGTGGAATTGCCGGAGCAAGACCAGGAGGATATTTTGGTAGTGTTGGAAGAAAGTCTGCAGAAAATGAGGTTAATGGACGACTTGAACCCAGTCACGAGTCCAGAAGAGGTTATCCAGAGACCAATTCAACCAAATGAAGAATTAAGTAGTGAAATGGAACAAAATCAAGTTTCAGATCCAGTAATTCCATTGGTGGAACAAGGTAATGATGGAATATTAAAAACTAAGGACATAGCTGGTTCATCTTTAGAAAACAGGAGTTTCTTTGATGTGAATATAGCTGGTGTTAAGTATAAAGCGTTGTGTGACCCAGGAGCTATGATATCTTTGGTCGGGAGCAGAGTAGCTGCACAACTGAAGGATAACTTAGTTCCCACGTCGTCAGGAGTTAAATGTGCCACAGGAACAGTAAGCAAAGCTTTGGGAGTCCTGTCACTAAAGATGAACGTCGACGGATGGGAATTAATCATGAAAGTTAGGGCAGTAAAGCAACTGGATCAAGATATGATACTCGGGATGGATTTCTGCAGACTGTTCGACATAGACACGCGTTTTGGCCGGGGCCTGTGGCGTGCTAGGGAGGGGGAGTGGAGAGAATTCTCCAGAAGTGGTAGTGAAGGAAATACTGTCATTCAAATTGAATGTGCAGGTATTTCAGAGTTAAGTAGTGTAGAGAAGATGAAAATAGATAAGTTAGTGAAGAAAATCTTGTCAAGAGCAACTGGGAAGCCTGGCGGAACAACACTAACGGAACATTTCAACAATGTACAAGGAGCTGAACCTGTGAAACATAAATTTAGGCGAATGTCTCCAAAAATGTTACAGGTGGCCCATGAAGAAGTGAGGGAGATGCTAAAAGAAGGCATAATAGAAAAATCCGCTAGTGATTGGAGCAGCGCGCCAGTGATGGTGAAAAAGGCGGATGGAAGCTACCGATTTTGCGTGGATTATAGGGATTTGAACAAGGTAACGAAGAAGGATGCCTATCCATTGCCATCGATGGACGGAATCTTGGATAAATTGAGGAAGGCTCAATACTTATCCAAGATCGATCTAAAACAGGCGTATTTCCAAGTTCCTTTGGAGGAGGCTAGTAAGAAGTACACAGCCTTTGCAATTCCGGGCTCAGGACTTTGGCAATTTCGTAGGATGCCGTTTGGGCTTACTAACGCGCCTATGACTTTCCAGAGACTGATTGATGCGTTATTTGGACCGGAATTCGAACCCTACATCTTCGCGTATCTGGACGACATATTAATTGCGACAGAGACGTTTGAGGAACACGTAAAATGGTTGAAAGTAGTGTTGGAGAAGATAGTAAGTGCGGGCTTAACTATCAACCAAAAGAAGTGTGAGTTCGGATGCACCTCTGTAACGTATTTGGGGTTCATACTGGATAAAAATGGTTTGCGACCTGATGAATCCAAGGTGGCACCAGTAGTGGAGTATCCAGCACCAAATACGGTAAAACAACTGAGAAGATTCCTAGGAATGATCGGTTGGTACTCTCGCTTTATTCCACAAGATTCTGAAATTAAAATTCCGTTAGTGAAACTTTTAAGGAAAGGACAACCGTGGAAATGGGCAGAGGAACAGCAGGAGGCGTTCGAGAAACTAAAAGAAGCACTAACGAAGGCTCCGGTATTGAGAAGACCTGATTTCAGTAGGAGTTTCGCAGTACAATGTGATGCTAGTGGTTTTGCGATTGGGGCCGTTCTCACTCAAGAATTTGAGGATGGGGAACACCCAATTCTTTATATTAGTAGAGTATTGACCGCTGCGGAACGAAATTATACTACCAGTGAAAGGGAGTGTTTGGCCTTGTTGTGGGCAATTAAGAAATTTCGTCCTTACATAGAGGGATATAAATTCAAGGCAGTGACGGATCACAGTGCTCTCAAATGGTTGAGAAATTTAAAGGATCCCACGGGAAGATTAGCCCGATGGGCTTTAGAGATGCAACAGTGGGAGTTTGAGATTGAACACCGCCGCGGAGCTAATCATTACGTTCCAGACGCCCTATCTAGAATGTTCGAGGATGAGGAGGTCTCATCGTTTACGGACGTTCAAGATCAGTGGTATTTGCAACGAATGAGGGAGATTGAGGAAACTCCGAACAAATATCCTAAATGGAAGGTCGAACAAGGTAGGATTTATTGTCATCGGCGGGATGCGTTACTGGATCCTATTTTGTTTCGTGAGGAGAAATGGAAGCTGGTAGTGCCTAAAGAATTCAGGAAGAGAGTGCTGGAGGAAGCCCATTGCGAAGCGAGTTCGGGACACCTAGGTGTGGAGAAGACTTACGATAGAGTGGCTCGCGAATATTACTGGCCAGGTGTTTGGTATGACGCAAATAGGTTTGTGCACGAATGCCTCGAATGTCAGAAATATAAGGTATCGCAATCGGGTCCCAAAGGGTTAATGGGAACCAGAGTAGTGGAAAGGCCTTGGGTAGTGGTAGCAGCTGACTTAATGGAGTTTCCACCGAGTAAAAAGGGATTCAAATATCTGTTGGTATTCCAGGATTTATTTACTCGATGGATCGAAGTCCAACCGTTAAGATCAGCAGAAGGGAAAGCAGTGTCGAAGGCTTTCGAGGAGTTGGTGTTGTTCAGATGGGAAACTCCTAAGTATTTATTAACTGATAATGGAAAGGAGTTTATTAATAAGTGGTTAAAGAGTACTTTGGAGGAATATGGGGTAAAACATGTAACAACACCTCCGTATCATCCTCAGGCCAATCCCGTTGAGCGGAGTAATAGGACTTTAAAAACTATGATTGCTACGTTCATCGAGGAAGATCACAGAGACTGGGACGTGCACATACATGAGTTCAGACATGCAGTGAATACGGCAGTGCAGGCTACAACTCAGGTGTCGCCAGCCTTTCTGAATTATGGAAGGAATCCCCGTCCTGTGAAGAGTTTGAGAAGTGAAGTGGAGGGTCATCAATTAATCAAAAAGATAGACCCGGAAGTGTGGAGGGATCGAGTAAGGAGACTCGATGCCCTACGAGACCTAGTAGTGTTGTTCATCGAAAAAGAAAGATTAAGGCAGGGAAAACTTTTTAATAAGGGAAGAAGTAGTGTCGAATATGTAGTGGGAGATAGGGTCATGAGGAGGACTCATGAACTATCAAATGCAGGTAAAAAGTTTTCCGCCAAATTAGCTCCGAAGTATGAGGGACCTTTCGAGATTGTAGAAAAACTATCACCGGTGGTATATGTGATATCAGGGCAAGGTAGGAAAATCTCGAAGGCTCACGTGTCGGAACTCAAGAGGTTTATTCCTGCTCGGGAAGGAATTTAGGGAAAATAATTCTTTCTCTGTAGGTAGGAATATTAATATTTTCTTGAGACTAATATTTCTTATTTCTTTTCAGATGAATAAGCTTCAATTTGGGACTGTACCCTTTATTGCCGAGTTGGAGGCAATCCCGGAGGAGGGAGAAGTTCCGGTAGTGGCAGGGATGGCGGTGATAGAGGGTGATTTAGGTTTGCAAGACCTCACTATCGAACCATCTAAGGAGATGGAGATAGTGAGTGAGCAAACTCTAGTAGTGAGGCAGGAGATAGTGATGGAAGAAGGGGAGGAGGAAGATGAGTGGAAGAGACCGGCTCCCCGTAAGATCTCGAAGGCGGCTGCTAGGAGGAAGCGGAGACGGGCCAGGAATGTTAATCCCCGGAGACATCTCGAGATGGGGGATGTTTTCTCGGGAATTGATATTCCACTTGCACCTCAAGTTAGGCCCATTCCCGTGTCGGCCCTGGTAGTCGGTTCGGGAATCAAACGGAGAGAGGTTCCCTCATCGAAAAGGACTGTTTCGAAGGGGGTGAAACGATTACAGGGAGGTGTTCCATTCCGGGTTTGGGGAGAAAATGAACACCTACCAGTGGTGGAAAGGGGGACCATGTTTGGGAGGTTAAGGAGGATACCTACTCGACCAGATCTTGATCCACCCTTCGGAGTCTGTTTTATTTGTTGGAGGCGTGGGCATAAGAGGGGAGATTGTCCCCATCCTGCAGCCCACGTTTTTTGTTATAACTGCGGGAGACGAGGGGTTGATCTCTCTGACTGTCCTCGCTGTGCTGAGAGGCACAGAGAGATAGTCAGGGAAAGAGAGCGTAAGAACGCGGAAGTGACGAGGGGTGGATCGGGTGAAGGAAAAGTAGGGGTTGGCGGAACCGTATCCCAAGGAAATGATAGATCCGAAGCAATTCCGGGTATACCTAGGATTGTGAAGGATCAAGCGTTTCCGAGAGATATAGGTTCGGTGCTGCAAGCCCTGGCCTTGATTCATGGTCTACCTTCAGAACTCCAACCTATTGTTGTGAGGGGATTGTTTGGGGAGGATTCCCCGAAAGGGTAAGGTCTTGCCAGACGATTCCTTCCAATAATATCCTATCCTATCCCTTCTCTTTCCTTTCCTGAATAGAGGTAGTGTTGGTCATAGATTATTCTATGAAAAAGGTAGTGTAGTAATCATAAATCAAAACTCCAGGGAAGTTTTGGTTTAGGGAGGGGGTTTATAATGAATATTTTTTATTCATTATTAAATGAATGTTTATATTAATGTACTAACCTGAAAAAAATAAAAGAAAATATATTAAATGATATTAAAATTTATGTATATTTAAATATATGTTTATATTAGGTAATTATTATTAATATTAAATGAACTCCCTGTATTTCAATGAAGATGAGGTATTTTTGTAGTGATGGATATATATTTTTCTTTGAAAATTTGTAAAATTTTGTAATGTTTATACTCTGTCACTTGTTGATTGTATGAAACTAACATGAGGCCGGATGTCTTTACGGTATAGGCGGCGTTGGTGTGCACGAAGTAGACAAGGACAGAGATAGGCGGGAAAGTGTATTAAGTATATATGTATATACAAAATGCATATATACGGTAGTGTGAGTGATTAAAAATTGTAGTGTAGTGCCGCCGTGAAATGGCCGATAATTGTAGTGTACATAATTATCGGCACAGTAGTGTATCTTCTTATTTTGTGCCCGATTTAGTATTGTGCTTGTTTAGCCAATCACAATGAAGAATCCGCGGCGCGAAAAGGAAGACGGACTATATTTATTAATCACCAATTGTGAATTTTGATTTTCGCGTAAAGAAAATCTTGAAGATTCATAATTGGTGAAAATTAAAATAAAAGTAGTGCAGTGAAAGGGTTAGATTTTTTCTAGAAGAAAAATCTGCCATTATTCTATTATTATCTTTTGAGCTAATATCACTTTCCTCTATTAAAGTTAATATATTAATAATTATTAATAATATTATATATATAAATATATTAGTGAAGTTTATTGTTGTCGTGAAGTGTAGTGAAGTTGAAATAAATAAATCATAATAAATAATATCATTTATAAGGATCAAGGATTTATTATTTATTATAAATAATTTTTTTGAAATATATCCACATATATATATATATAAAATTTAAAATCTGGATTTGGAAGCTGATATTATTATCTAGAAATTATCATATTAATTCAATAACGTAAGTAAATGAATTATTGATTATATGGAGAAAATTAAATAATTATAAAGAGAAAGAATTATTAACTATCGAACCAGGTAAGATTTTAATTTATAATATTTTATATTTAATTATATATATATTTTGTATAGAATTTTGAAATTATTATATTATAAAGAAAGTTATTTGTTAAAATATTTATTAATGCGATCAAAATAAATGTGAGTGTAGTGATGGTATATATTAAATTTAAATAGTGATAATAATCAATTGTCGGTTATTATTAATTATATATATAATAATAATTTAAATTCAACGGAATCTCCCATGAGAAATTTATTAAATTAATGGTAGTGATGATAAGTGAAATATATTTATGAAGTGGTTTGTAATTATAACGGAAATCTAAAATTTTATTTTCATTAGAATTTTCAGATTTTAACTATGTTACAAAATGGCGCCCAACGTGGGGCCCAGTTGAATTTTTAATATTTAACGGTTAATTTTAAATTTATCGGGCAAAACAATTAATTTATTTAATTAATTACTTTATATTATAAAGTTATTGGTGGATGAATTATTGTAGTAATTATCTGTAGTGCCTTATTTTAATATAATTAATTATTGTTTTATTGAGTCGTGAAGTGAGTGACGTGAGGACATAAATAATTAGAAATTTTTTTTATATATATATATTCGTATACCATATTTTTTTTTGTTTGTTAAGTTTAATTGTGAATATAATAAATATTTTTTTTGTGTGTTGGCAGTAATATTAGGAAAAATTGCTTAAGTATTAATGATATAATTATTCTAGGTCAAACTAATTATGAATATTAATTAATAGAAGTTAATATGATTATGTGGTATTATTATAACTAGTAGTGCAGTAGAATATGAAGTTAATATTATAAATTTGATAATAAAAATTTTTTTTTTCGGTTTTTGTGGTAGTGCTGGTTGTGATAAATAGGCATAATTTTTTTTTTTTTTTCATAGCTATTAATTGAAATTGTTTAATTATTTAGTCATTTGGTTGGATTATAGTAAATTTTTTTTTCCTCTGTTCTAATTTATCAAAATTATCAAATTAAAATAATTTTATGTTAATTATTGTAAATGATATTTTAATATTATACAAATTGGTTAAATAATATTATATAGTTTAAGAAACAGGTCAGTTAGGAAATTTATATAGGGAAAAGTAATTATAGTAAAATAATAGGTATAGACAATTTTGTTATTGTTGTGTTTTTTTATAAGTATATATATATATTGAATTTTTTTAATATCTAAATAGGATAAGTAAGTTGTTTTTTTTTCTTATTTTATTATTATTAGTTCTTAGTTCATTATTATTTATTTGTTATATACATATCATTAATATTATTATTGTTAGAGATAATTATTATTATTCAGGGATCTATATACAATTATAATTTAGCTTTTGAAATTAATGTTTTATTATTAAAGTATACGAATAATTTAGACGAAGTTTTTTTTTGTTGTTGTTTGTGTTGTACAGCGAAGATAGAGTAGTGTTGGGCAGGAGCACAAAAAGGTTGATCAAATAATAATTATCTATTTTATTATTATTCATCGTTATATATTATTATTATATTTTTATTATTATTATATATAATTTGTTATTTTGATTATATTTGTATATAGTATTATATGTTAATTAACATTGTGATAATATTTTATTTTGTTCATTATTTACTTGTTATTTACATTTGGTTTGTTTATTTTTTTTTGTTTTTGTTGTTTTCTTTATTTTCCCCATTTAGGATAACATACAAGGTAATCGCCAGATTAAATAATTTAATAATTGCTTTATATTTATATTATTGTTATTGTTATTTATTAAATATAGATATATATTATAGTTTAAGACGCATAAACGGTTAACCAGTGCTCCTGCGTTAAGGGTTAGTGCGTAGTGTATATTCTAAGAGATATTCAAATTGTTTAGTGTTGGAAATCTTCAAGATGGAGGATTTTGAAGATTTGTTGAGAGATTTACTGAAACGTTCCACTCGGGCACAAACTATCACCCAGGAAGTGAACAAGTTGGACCCAGAGGATATTCGTAAATTCCTTACTAAAAACAAATTGAGTATTACTGGAGATCCAACCATCTTGAAAAATAGATGGTTGAGATACAAATTATCTTTATCGCTGCCGAGGAGTAACATTCCTTGGGACGAGAAAAAGGATGGACGACAGGGTCCATCCCTTTTAGAACTAGCCCTCCCGGTCAGTGAAAAGAAAAAGGCAGGTAGTGAAGGGAAGAAGTTAGAAACGGGAAATACGTCACTGCTGGACTTTCCGCTAGTGGAAGAGGATAAGGAAATTGAAAAAAAGGACAATTGGGATGAGACAAAGGGGTTCTCGGATTCTGCACCTGGGAAGATGATGACAATATCTTCGGCAGAGTTAGAGGATATCGTAAACCGATGTCTACAAAGGGAAAGAGAAAAGAGGGAAAGAGAAGACAAAGTAGACGCAATGTGTAATAAGCTGGCGGAATCTTTTAGAATATCTGAAGACAGTCAGGCAGTGGATGATTTTGAAACCGGTAGTGTTAGGAATAAGAAAATACAACAGAAAT
The DNA here is from genome assembly GCA_018907245.1 of Eupristina koningsbergeri. Classification (NCBI taxonomy): domain Eukaryota; kingdom Metazoa; phylum Arthropoda; class Insecta; order Hymenoptera; family Agaonidae; genus Eupristina; species Eupristina koningsbergeri. The sequence goes on along the minus strand of JACCHV010000137.1, from coordinate 793 downwards.
TTAGACGACCTACTAGACGGCATAGTAGTGACAACAGTAGTGTTAGTAGTAGTGATGGTGAAAGCTATTCGCGAAGGAAAACGCGAAAGTTACAAGAAAAAGACGAAGGAGTAAGGGCCCTACGAGTGATGCAGTGCTGGAAATTAGAATTTTCGGGAGAAGACAAGCAGGACCCGGACGAGTTCATCGAGAGGTTGAACGAATGCCGGAAACATAGCCAAATTTCTGACACGGTATTGTTGTTAACGTTGCCTTGCGTATTTAGAGCCAAAGCAAGTCATTGGTTCAGAACGAAAGGTAACTTAATCAAAAATTGGGATCAATTTAAATCAGCATTTAGGAGTCGGTTCGGTAAAAGGTACGAACGACAGGACCTGATGGCGGATTTGAATAAAAGGACTCAACAGAAGGGTGAAGGGATTGAAAGCTTTGTAGAAAGTATTCAATCTGTGCTGGCCCACTTCGAACGACCACCTTTATTAGAGGACCAAGTGTCCATTGCATATTGGAACTTATTGCCGGAGTATAGGACCTATGTAGCTGATAAAAGGATTGAGTCGTTCGAGGATTTATTATATTACGGACGCAAGTGGGAAAGGGTACAAAAGTTAAATGATAAATATGTACCCCCGGCACCGAAAGAAGAATATACGGTGCCTACAGCAGCTCCTCCTGAACCTAAGGGCAAAAAGGTAGTGAAAGTAGCAGCAGTTGGCGAAATGAATAGTAGTGTGGAGGAAACAGTGACGAAGGGGAAGAAATCGAAAAAGAAAGCTAAAGTAGCCGTAGCAGC
>JACCHV010000136.1:0-22668 GCA_018907245.1 Eupristina koningsbergeri | reverse complement strand
AAAAGTATTTATGTACAAAAAATGATCATAACTGTCTTTATTACATATTTTTATAAAATAATAATGCAATATTATTGTTATATAAGCTTGATTATAATAGAATTAATTTTTCAACATTTGATATTCCAAGCGCGATATTTTTAATTTTAATAAAAATTATGTAATGGCACATATGTTATTTTAAGTAACTTATTATAAGTAAATAATTTTAAATTCAAGCCAATTTTAATTAATTTTATTTAAAATGTCTATGATATGGTGAGGTAAACTCGACAAATAACTCTAACACAAATTATCCGATTAAAAGAAGATATTTATTTCTAATATTCTTTATATACACCCGTCGTCTTCGAGCTCTAAGTAAAATCTGCCCTGCTCACCCGCGTTGCGACGCATCCTTTTCCGTCCGTCGGGGTTGTTTTGCTGTCATTACCTCTGCAGTTGCCTCACTTTCTATTTTATTGCGGTGATTGTCTGTCGAGCGACGGGACTCGAAAATCCGTCACTTACACTAATTAGCTTATCATTATGTACAAAAGAATGTTCCTTAGAAACTTAATATATTAAATAACATGTTTTCTGTTTGTAGTTTAATTCTTTTTTGCTCTAACTTTTATTTTTAATTACAAAGTAATAGAAATAAAGTATTTCCTTAAATTTAGAAATATAAAGAATATTTTTGTTTATCAATTATGTTACGAGTATTCTATTTATATAAAATATAAGAATAAGACGGTGTTAAAATTGAATCGTCAGAATTTAGAAAAAACAAAAACTAAAATTTTATATGTATAATTTAAAATAAATATCTACCACCTTCATATAATTATGCATTTTTTAATTTAAATTTTTGAACGTGTGTAAATGCATATGTTTACATAACATGGACTTAAACAAATTTTTATTTTATGTGTGTCCGTTCAAATTGTATCACATAACTTCCATTATTATTTACATCACTTATTATATTATATACGTGCAAGAAAATTATTAAAATAAATCATATGTACATTTAAAATATTAAAATAAATAATTTATAAAATAAAATAAATACAATAACATTTCTTTCATTATATAAAATGAATAATAACAATATAAATCTTGATATTTAATTATAAATTTTAATAAAATCAATTATTTCAAGAATATACTAAAACAATAACTAAAAAGCTTACATTAATAACATAATAAAATAATTTATCTCAATGCTATTTTTCATGAATAGTTATAAATATTGATTTTATTTGAACAAATTACTTCTATCGAGTAAATTGTGAGTGATTGCAAATAAAACTATTACTTTTATTAAATGTATGGATAAGTAAATTTTTAGTGATTGCAAGCTATATTATTATTTTTGTAAATGTATTACAAAAATTGATATCAAAATTATTCCTTTAATAAGATATTGGAAAAATAACTAATAATAATAATTTATTTTGTATTTTTAACTTTATGAAATAAAATTGTAATTGATTTTAAATAAATCTAAACATTCATTATTTGTCTTATTATAAATGATGTTCAATTATATATTTAATGATGTACATTTAAAATACCAAATTTATATGTAGTATTCAATTTCACAGAGTAATATCTTGAGTAATTTGAGTAAAACTATAACTTTTATTAACTGTATTATCAAAATTGAAATTAAAATCATGCATGTTAATGATGCTTGTTAAAAATTGTTACAAACATTGATTCTAATAATGTTTTTAACTTTCATCGAGTAAGATATTATTGATTTTAGCAAAAACTAGACATTTTTTCCAATGTATCATTAAAATTGATATTCAAATCATATATAAGAATGATAAAAATTTAAAATTATCACTTTTATGAATAATTTAGTTCTATTCAATGAAATTGTAAATTATATAAAGTATAACTTTAAGTACTATTAACTGTATTATCAAAATTGAAGTTAAAATCATGCATGTTAATGATGTTTGTTAAAAATTGTTACAAACATTAATTCTAATAGTGTTTTTAACTTTCATCTAGTAATGATTATTGATGAATGCTATTATGATTATATGATGATTAATGATTATTACATTCAATAAAAAATCTATAGAAAATTAAATTAATTTAATATATTAATATCAAATGAAATTAAATAAATAACAAATTTTAATTGCAAGACAATACATATATTTGATTCGTGTATAAAGATCAAAATTTTTTATGAATTACATTTTATTATTTCGCCGTCGGCTAGTCGATAAATTGCCCATTACATTTATTTTTAACCAAGTAAAATCGCATATTAAACATTATATTTTTTACCCTATTTCAGCCTTCGCAGAAAGCTTACTTTCTCGGCATAAAAAACCGTCCACTTGCTCTCAGACGGAAAAAGCCAATACATGCTATCTAAAGTTATTTAAATTATATTTACATTTATATTTACATTTTGAATTTTATACAATTAAATACATAAATTACATTATATTAATGATTAATAAATTATATTTTTACAATATATTTACAATAATATTTACGAAAAAACGTGAAAAATATACATGCTTTTTACATTATTTTAATTACATTATGCATCTTTAATGTAATTAAATTTTAATTACATTAAAGATGCATAATATTCTTTAATTTACGATTGTTTTGTTTTAAATATCGTTTACTAAAAATTTTTGTACTCTTATTATGTTCGCGAGCAGTAGCATGAATTTTAACAATTAATAAACATTGTAGAGCATAAATTCGATGCTCATAGCAATTATGTTCGCGATCAAACCAATTTGGAAACTTTAATGAAGTCGTTTCTTCTATTACTTCTTTTAATTCCGATAAAATATTTTTATTTTGCCATATTTGCTCGTGAATGAGTACAAAATTTTCTAGCTGGCAATTTATTATTTCAGTTAACGCTTCTGACGGTCTTGTCAAAAACGTTAAATGTGGTATTTCCTCATTGGAATGCATATAATCTCTATTGAATAAATATTGTTCATCTACTGAGAAAGGATCATTTGCATTTTTAATGAAGAAATTCTCACATTCAGAGTAGGGATATTTCAATAAACATTTTCGGGCAACGTAACCGGCAAAGAATACAATAGCATTTTTTTCAAATAAATGTTTATTTGAAATATCTCCTGCACTATTTTTATTAATTTCTGCATGCATCTCCAGAAACTGAAGTGCTTTTATCTCATTGTTGTATTCATTTAGTTCATTCCTTTCACATTCATAAAAGGAATTATTTGTAAACTCTATACTATTATATTTTTCGAAACATATATTTTCTTCATTACTATTTGAGTATGTATTACAATTTGTACTTATTTGTATACGCGGTACTAAGAATGTGTCGAATTGACAATCTATACATTCTACAAGTCGGGTTGACGTTAAATCCACCTCTACCGCGTTTTTTTGCTTGAGCATGTTCAACTGAATCCTGATTACAGAGTTCAGTTGTAAGCTCAAAATTTACAAATGTTTTTTTAATATTATTATATAAATCTAAAATTCCGCGTATCGTTAAAATAATACCATCAAAACAAGGTGGACGTTTTAATTTTATTATTAATTTTTAAAGACCAATTAACCGACCAATGAATAAAACTTTTTAAAAGCAATTCAATTTCTGGATTATTATTAGATAATGGTCGCTTCTGCTTCTTATTGGTTCTTAAATTCCGTGAATTACATGCATCAATCACGGAATCTAATTTTTCTACAAAAGAAGCAGATTGCTTCCATGTCGGCGAATTCGCCAAAGCAACTTCATCTTCACCAGCTAATTTTATTGCGCTTGACATACGCCGACTAAGAAGTTGGAAAGCTCTTTTTACCTTTATTGACTCGAATGAAGTCGGATAAAAATGGCTTTCCGTTATGTGGCTTAATAAATTTGACGTACTGTGGGCTTTATCATGTTCCCACGTACGAACTAAATCTAAAAATGAAATTATTACTTCCCCGTTACAATAAATTTTATCATATTTACGCAATTGGGCCACTAATCTTTTGATTAAATGTGGCCAATCGTAAATCATAAAGTATTTAACCCCGTCTAAATGAAAATAAGGATTTTCCGCGGTTACCCCAAACATATTGTAAAATTGACGATTATTTGGATGCTGATCACATACAACAAATTTCACGTCGGCACCAATTATACGTAATTGTAATAAAAGTTTCGGTATAATATCTGATAATTGTATTGCTGAAACACCATTATCAGTAAAACCGAAAGCTAAAATTTGATGCCAACGATTTGTTGCATTCAACCCATCCAAACAAAATAATAATGCATGTTTTGCAACATTTCGCGTTCGGGTACCGGCACCCATATCAACTAAACCTTCGACAAGATCGTATTTTTTTGAATATTCCTCAAAACTTTTTATTGACATCTCATCAAATTTAAGACCACATAGTCTTTCCTCGTCTGATAGTCCATTTAAAAACATTTTTAAATTATTAAATATACAATTATTTACTCCGGGGACAATGTCCAATTCAGAAACCCAAGCACTAACGGTCGATTCGTGGGGTAAATGTAAACCTGCACATCTCAATTTCGAATAACAAGCAGCTGAATAAAAATAAAGTTGCTTTGCTAAATCTTTCTCAGCATCCGAATACTGAGATTTATTTTTTTTTAATTGCAGTTGTATCATCGTTTGCGAAAACGATGATACTCCTGCTTTGTTAAGAAAATCATGAATGTCAAAAAATGGCTTTTCCCCATTTTTTGCACATGATTTTCTGTACAATTTTATTTTATTAAATTTTTTATTCATATATTTTATATGCCTATCCAACTGCTTAATTTTTTTTTTCTAAAATATTATTTTTATATTTTAAATTTGCAATTGTAATATTACAATTGCTAGAACATTTTTTTAAAGAAAATTTTCTTTTCAATAATAAAGCACTTGGATAAACTTTTACATTTGATTGCAAAACGTGTGCATTACAATAATTTTCGCTACTTACTTTTTCATCAAATGAAGGACGCATTACCTCACTTGAAAACCGCTTGTCTGCACCGACAAGATCCATTCCTTCAATATCATTGATTTCATCATCTTGAATTACCTATAAAAATTTAAAATAATATTGTTAAATTTTTTTAATGAAATGTTTAACAAAATCTTATACCTCATTTTTTGAAGTACATTGTACTTCTTTCCAGTGTACGGGGTCCCTATTGACACGTAACTTTAATCTTCTTTGTCCTTGAAAGTAGTCAGCTTCGCGAAAATAATTAGGACATAATCCGCAATTTCTGATTGAAGCAGGGGACCATGCAGAAAGTTCCGTGTTTCCTAAAAATATTAATAATGCATCGAAAAAAATCTTATGTAGAACTATCTTCATATAAATGTTCATAAATATTTTATAATATTATTCAATATCAAATAAAATACAAACAATGCTTGTATAATAAAAATTATAAATGAAAAAAAATAGATATATATAATCATAATCAATCATTAAATAATTTCAAAATATACAAAATTTAGATAACCGATTTTATTATCTATTACACTATAAATATTATTGCCATTTTAATTTCAAATAATAATTTCAATATTTGATTATTAAGTGTAAAAGATACAAATATATATATTATTACTACTTTAATTTTATATATATAGTTCAATTAAATCATTATATTTATATCAAATATTTTAATAATATAATATCAATAATATAATAATAATATAAATATAATATCAAATATTTTAATAATACAGTTAATAGTACTTGAAGTTATACTTTATATAATTTACAATTTCATTGAATAGAACTAAATTATTCATAAAAGTGATAATTTTAAATTTTTATCATTCTTATATATGATTTGAATATCAATTTTAATGATACATTGGAAAAAATGTCTAGTTTTTGCTAAAACCAATAATATCTTACTCGATGAAAGTTAAAAACATTATTAGAATCAATGTTTGTAACAATTTTTAACAAACATCATTAATATGCATGATTTTAATTTCAATTTTGATAATACAGTTAATAAAAGTTATAGTTTTACTCAAATTACTCAAGATATTACTCTGTGAAATTGAATACTACATATAAATTTGGTATTTTAAATGTTCATCATTAAATATATAATTGAACATCATTTATAATAAGACAAATAATGAATGTTTAGATTTATTTAAAATCAATTACAATTTTATTTCATAAAGTTAAAAATACAAAATAAATTATTATTATTAGTTATTTTTCCAATATCTTATTAAAGGAATAATTTTGATATCAATTTTTGTAATACATTTACAAAAATAATAATATAGCTTGCAATCACTAAAAATTTACTTATCCATACATTTAATAAAAGTAATAGTTTTATTTGCAATCACTCACAATTTACTCGATAGAAGTAATTTGTTCAAATAAAATCAATATTTATAACTATTCATGAAAAATAGCATTGAGATAAATTATTTTATTATGTTATTAATGTAAGCTTTTTAGTTATTGTTTTAGTATATTCTTGAAATAATTGATTTTATTAAAATTTATAATTAAATATCAAGATTTATATTGTTATTATTCATTTTATATAATGAAAGAAATGTTATTGTATTTATTTTATTTTATAAATTATTTATTTTAATATTTTAAATGTACATATGATTTATTTTAATAATTTTCTTGCACGTATATAATATAATAAGTGATGTAAATAATAATGGAAGTTATGTGATACAATTTGAACGGACACACATAAAATAAAAATTTGTTTAAGTCCATGTTATGTAAACATATGCATTTACACACGTTCAAAAATTTAAATTAAAAAATGCATAATTATATGAAGGTGGTAGATATTTATTTTAAATTATACATATAAAATTTTAGTTTTTGTTTTTTCTAAATTCTGACGATTCAATTTTAACACCGTCTTATTCTTATATTTTATATAAATAGAATACTCGTAACATAATTGATAAACAAAAATATTCTTTATATTTCTAAATTTAAGGAAATACTTTATTTCTATTACTTTGTAATTAAAAATAAAAGTTAGAGCAAAAAAGAATTAAACTACAAACAGAAAACATGTTATTTAATATATTAAGTTTCTAAGGAACATTCTTTTGTACATAATGATAAGCTAATTAGTGTAAGTGACGGATTTTCGAGTCCCGTCGCTCGACAGAAAATCACCGCAATAAAAGAGAAAGTGAGGCAACTGCAGAGGTAATGACGGCAAAACAACCCCGACGGACGGAAAAGGATGCGTCGCAACGCGGGTGAGCAGGGTAGATTTTACCTAGAGCTCGAAGACGACGGGTGTATATAAAGAATATTAGAAATAAATATCTTCTTTTAATCGGATAATTTGTGTTAGAGTTATTTGTCGAGTTTACCTCACCATATCATAGACATTTTAAATAAAATTAATTAAAATTGGCTTGAATTTAAAATTATTTACTTATAATAAGTTACTTAAAATAACATATGTGCCATTACATAATTTTTATTAAAATTAAAAATATCGCGCTTGGAATATCAAATGTTGAAAAATTAATTCTATTATAATCAAGCTTATATAACAATAATATTGCATTATTATTTTATAAAAATATGTAATAAAGACAGTTATGATCATTTTTTGTACATAAATACTTTTGAATAAAAATATTAATTAAACAAAATTTAATACAAGTATTGCATATATATTAGATAAATTAATTACTGGGGATAGTTACTACTTTAATAAGTGACTATTTATAAACAAAATTTCGATATATTTATTAAATTATTTTAAATTATTTAAAATGCGTGTCAAAAATAATAAATAAAGTGTTTTTGTATTAAATACCAAACGAAAGTTTGCGTGAAATTCACAGGTTTCCTGAGATTAGCAATTAATTTCAACATACAAGTTTTTCATAACTATATTACGAAATTAATTATAAAATTTCTTTCATATATAAAAAGAATTTTAAGAATGGATTTTGTAAATTTTTTAAGATAATGTAAGCGTCGGCTTTTCGGCAACGGGCCGACGGGTAATAAAGCCGATTGTAAAAGGAGAAAGTTGCTGCAGCTGCAGCACAGGCGGCCGACGGACAAGCTGGGGGCGGTGCAAGGATGCACCGCGGCGGCGACAAGGAGGATCAGGAGTTAGTTAGAAGACAGCTACGAAAATTGTAGTTTCGTGTTGTTTAGAAATAAAGGCTTGCTACGTTACGGAATTAAATTTTGCGAGTTTTATTTGTTAAACTCCCTGTATCTTGCAATTATTATCGCGAAAGCTAGTCCGTGTACTGTGAATTAGTTGGTTTCTTACATCAGAAGTGGGATAATTTCAAAGAAAAATCAAAATGAGTGAATCATATACGCCGAGGAGAGACGCGCATCGCCGACCTGTGCAGCGATCGTCAAGTGACGTGAGTGATGTTAGTGAAGCGTCGAGGCGATCTCGATCTCAGGTGAGAGACCGAGCCGAGAGTGTGACGCGGGACTTGAGAAGAGGGTTGAGGCAGATGAACCGCTATATGCGCGACGTTACGCGACGGAGGTCGCGAGAGAGAGGAAGTTCGCGCTCGCGGCCCTATGATGAACATAAGCTGATCCCGGAGTTCGACCCGGACGAAGATTATGTAACTGCTGAGTTATGGATTAAAAGGGTAGAGGCGATTCAACTGCGCTATGCATGGAGCGACGACGTAACCGTCATGTACGTCGCCGATAAATTGAAAGGAGCCGCCGCGCAATGGTACAGGAGAATGGGAGCGTCCATTTCAAGTTGGAAGGAGTGGAGGAAGGAGCTGCTCTCGACCTTCACGAGACACGTCAGCTACGCGGAGCGACTGCGAAAAATGTTGAGTCGGACGCTCCAGGACAAGGAAAACATGCGGGATTATTTTATAGACAAGGCGGGCTTGGTGAATGCTTGCGAATTTGAAGGAAAACGAGCCGTCGAACTAATTGCCGACGGCATCAATAACGACTCAATTCAAGCGGCAATTCGAGCGGCAAATTACCGAAAGGTATCCGAGTTGAGAGAGTTCCTAGCCAGGTATGACAGCCGCCCGACAACAACGGTCAAGGAAAGCGCAGTGGTGACAAAGAAAACACCCCAGGGGGGCGCAAAGGAGATGCCGAAGCCTAAGTTTGAAGCTCCCAGGCCAAAGGGAGAAGTGACGTGTTATGTGTGCGGAGTGAAAGGCCACTACGCAAGAGAGTGCCCGCAGGCGAAGAGAGAGAAGAAAGTGCTGAGCATTGGAGGGGGACGCCCGAAGAACGACACCCGATTCTTCGACGCGGGGGTGAACGGGGCAACGATGTCGGCGTACGTCGATCAAGGCAGCGAGTGCGTGACCATCAGGGAGGGGGAAGCGCGCTCCCTGCCTGTGGAGGTTAGACGCTCGGGGGCAGTGCTGCGGGGATTCGGGGGGGCGACGATCAAGCCCCTGGGAGAGTGCTACCTGACGCTCCGAGTGGATGAAGCGGCTGCAGACGTCGCGGCGTTCGTGGTGCCCAACCATGTACAGCAGGTTGCAGTGATCGTGGGGCAACCTTTCACCGATCACCCTACGGTGACCACAGTGCAGCGAGGAGGCGAGCTGCGATTATTCAACGCTGATCGGATGGGTGTACCGGAGCTGAGTGAACTTCCTCAGCGTAAGGTAGCTGTGTGGGCCAAGGAAGCTGTGGTTATTCCTCCAAACCAATCAACACTCGCGGAGGTAATTTGTGATGATTATCGAGGCGATTTCCTCGTGGAATTGAGCGTTCGTTCGAGGCCGGCGGCAGAATATTGTATCCCACGTTGCATCGCGAGTACGTCCGCGGGGATAATACCCATTATAAATTTATCGAGCGCGCCTATTTCCTTCGATAAAAATCAATTGATAGCGCGGGGTGAAGCGGTCCGCGAGGCGTCAGAGCGCGAGTTTAGGGTTATGGCGATAGCACGGGAGCATCTTAGTGAGTTACCTGTTGACAAAGTGAGGGTGGGAGACACGGTTAGTGTCGAGATGAGAGAACGTGTGATCCAATTACTACGCGAGTTCCGCGACTGCTTCGCGTTAGACTCCCGCGAGTTGGGAAAAACCAATTTAGCGGAGATGTCGATTGAATTAACCAGCGAGACCCCGGTTTATTATAAACCTTATAGATTAGCATACGCAGAGCGAGAGAAGCTGCGGGGGATCGTCGAGGATCTCAAAAAGAGTGGAATCGTACGGGACTCTGACTCGCCTTATGCAAGTCCAGTGCTGCTAGTAAAAAAGAAAAACGGTGAAACGCGTATGTGCGTGGATTATCGGGCGCTTAATGCGATAACGAAGCGTTGTCGTTATCCTCTTCCGGTCATCGAGGACCAGGTGAATAATTTGCAGGGGGCTAAAGTATTTTCCACGCTCGATTTGGCTTCGGGGTATTATCAAATACCTGTGGCAGGAAAGGACGTGGAAAAGACGGCTTTTGTGACGCCGGATGGACAATTCGAGTTTTTGTATCAACCATTCGGGCTCGCGAACGCGCCGGCAGAATGTTCCAAATTAGCCCAAAAGGTAATAAAGCCACTTCGAGACCAAATGATCGTCGAGGCGTATGTCGACGATTACGTACTCGGATCATACGACGAAGAAGCAGCGCTAGCTGCTCTGAGAAAAATGCTGCAAAGATTTAGGGAGGTAGGTCTAACGTTGAGGTTAGAGAAGTGCCTCTTTCTATCAAAGAAAATTGATTATCTCGGGTATGAGATCGATGCGGGAGGCATGCGTCCGGGACCCGAGAAAATCCATGCAGTGGAGAAGTTCGCGCAGCCGAACAATGTTCACGAAGTCAGGCAGTTCGTGGGACTGGCCAGTTATTTTCGTAAGTTCGTGAGGGACTTTGCGATAATAGCTCGGCCCCTTACGTTGTTGACGAGGAAGGATGCTGTGTGGGAATGGGGAGCGGACCAGCGTAACGCGTTTGAGGAATTGAAGAGAATTCTCGTGTCGCGCCCGGTGCTTGCTCTGTATCGACGGGGAGCAGCTACAGAACTTCATACTGATGCCAGCAAATGGGGTTTCGGCGGTATATTGTTGCAAGCGGACAAGGAGGGACGGTTGCATCCGGTCGCGTATTTTAGTCGACAAACGACGAAAGAAGAACAGCGGTATCACTCTTATGAACTCGAGACATTAGCAGTAATCAGCAGTTTGGCACGGTTTAGGATATATCTAATCGGCATTCCCTTTAAGATTGTGAGTGATTGTAGCGCGCTGAGGGCGACGTTTGTTAAGAGAGACCTTACTCCGCGAATTGGGCGCTGGTGGATTCAGCTGCAGGAGTATGACTGCAGCTTTGAATATCGAGCGGGGGGAAGTATGGCTCACGCGGATGCACTTAGTCGGAATGCTTTAGTAGATGAGGTGAACGCAGCTGAAATCCAGGAGATCGGGCTTATGAGCATTGAGATCGAGGATGTGTTTCTCATCGCGCAGAAGCAGGACGCGAAGCTGCAAGTTGTTAGAGAGGTTCTTAAACGAGAGGCGACTGACGCCGATGAAAAAAGAGTTCATGAGGAATTTTTATTAAAAAATGAACGAGTGTATCGACGTACGGAGCAGGGAGAGTGTTGGGCGGTTCCCCGAGCACTCCGGACCAAGATAACTGCGTTATGCCATGAAGGAGTAGGGCATGTAGGCCGGGAACGGACATTGATGAAGATGAGAAAAGAATATTGGTTTCCGCGAATGAATAGGTACGTTAGGAGATATATCGCAGCGTGTGAAAAGTGCTTCTTTCATAAGGAAGGAGCGGGAAAGAAACCGGGTTATTTGGGCCTTGTGGATGTCGTCAAGGAGCCGATGGATACGCTTCACATCGATCATTTGGGGCCGTTCGTGAAAAGTACAGGCGGCAACGCGTACATGATCGTAGTTGTGGATGCCTACACGAAATATGTCTTTGCTAAAGCGGTAGCAAGCACTAAGGCACTCCTCGTGACGAGATTTTTGAACGAAATGGCGAACGACTTCGGGTATCCCAGGAAGATAGTCAGCGATCGAGGGAGCGCGTTCACCAGCCGACACTTTAAAGAGTTTTGCTGCGAATTGGGAGTGAAGCACGTGCTAACGGCGGTCGGATTACCGAGAGGAAACGGACAAGTCGAAAGATACAACCGTACCATCCTCGATGCACTGGCCTGCAGCTCGGAGGAAGAGAGACAATGGGACAAGGCCCTCCCGCGAGTGCGCTGGGGCCTAAATAATACTCTCAACAAAGCGATTGGGGCGACGCCCGCGGAAGTGCTGTTGGGCTACACACCCCGGCATCGACAGGAAGCGCGAATTTTAAATACCGTGAGCGGCGACAAAGTCGTGGAGAGCAGGGAAAGTGTGAGAAAGCGGGCGGCTGAAACCATCGACGTGGCGCAACGCGAAAACAAACGGCGGTTTGATATGCGACGGGCGCCGGCGAGAACATTTCGCGAGGGGGATGCGGTAGGGGTACTGCGCGCCCGAGCCTCGAACGACGGCACCTCCACCAAGCTGCTCCCGAAGTACGCGGGACCTTACGAGGTAAAGACGGTGCTGCCGGGAGATCGCTACGTGGTGGGCGATATTCAAGGAGCGCCCAGGTCGCAGAAGCCATACAACGGTACATTCGCGGGAGAACAAATGAAGCGGTGGGAAACAAATATCAGCAGCGGCGATGAATCGACGTCGGAGGATGAGCCCAGCGGTAGACAGGTACACTGAGAGAATTTGGGAAAATTTGAGGTGCTATTGAGTACATAACTGGCGAGTAGGCCACGAGAGCGAGCAGGCTCTGAGAGCGAGAAGGCTCCAAGAGCGAGGAGGTTCGGAGAGCGAGAAGGCTCCCCAGCGGAAGCGAAGGTCGATATGCGACAAGTTGTTTCTTTTATATGTTTCAGGGATCCAACCAACTCGGGGTGAACTCGCGCGAGGACGCGGCGTAAATCAGAATGGCCGAGTGTAAGCGTCGGCTTTTCGGCAACGGGCCGACGGGTAATAAAGCCGATTGTAAAAGGAGAAAGTTGCTGCAGCTGCAGCACAGGCGGCCGACGGACAAGCTGGGGGCGGTGCAAGGATGCACCGCGGCGGCGACAAGGAGGATCAGGAGTTAGTTAGAAGACAGCTACGAAAATTGTAGTTTCGTGTTGTTTAGAAATAAAGGCTTGCTACGTTACGGAATTAAATTTTGCGAGTTTTATTTGTTAAACTCCCTGTATCTTGCAATTATTATCGCGAAAGCTAGTCCGTGTACTGTGAATTAGTTGGTTTCTTACAATAAGAATCAATTTGATCCTCATCCCGTAAAAGATAGCGTTAATTTGTCAACATACCCGAATTTTCGATCCAAATTTTTTGTTTCTCCAAATTGGATGGGAATCTAAAAAGATGATGATTATTGTGTTTCCCATTGGCACAGTTGATGTACTTGCATCTTTCGTAAACCGTGTAGCCTCGATTAGATTGCATTTGTGAACCTATATATTAAAAAAAAAAAAAAACCAACGCGACGACTCTATTGCAAAAAACCGAATTGCAATTTTTATTATTGCGCAAAAATCAAGGAATAATAGATGAACAACTATACCGAAATATGAATATTAAAAAAATATCTATAAAGATAATTTTTTTAATTAAATACAAAAAAAATAAAAATATTATTAAAACTTCCGTACGAACATGTAATCCTATCGAATTATCATGAGAAACTAAATTAATATTTTCAATTGTTTTAACTGACAAAAACACACATATTGAATTTAAACATAAATTTAAATAGCTAAATATATTGTGTTTGTAAATACGAAGAAAACCACCAACATCATTCTCTAACGTTTAAAGATCCCATAATATTGACGAAAACAAATCACATGTCGTTGTTTAAAGGGAAAAAACCTATATGCTTAAAGGAATACAAGGAATAAAATCACAAGCATACATGCTGTATTTCGATATTCATATAAAAATCACTTGATAATGGATCGATACCAACAGATTACATTATCTCCCTATTTCATCTAAACAATGATATATAAAAAATTCATCTATGAATCTGAAATATGAAAAAAACAAACGACAAAGTCTAGCTTTCGCATTAGTGTATTAGCCGTTTTAGATTAAAAAAAAGTTAAATTTTATAATCAAAAGCATTTCTAGTAATTTTAAACTAATTTTTCAAGTAACAGATACATTCCACTACTCATTTAAACAATAATATTTACCAAAATCATCTATGAATCTGAAATATGAAAAAAACATACGACAAAGTCTAGCTTTCGCATTAGCGTATTAGCCGTTTTGGATTAAAAAAAAGTTAAATTTTATAATCAAAAGCATTTCTAGTAATTTTAAACTAATATTTCAAGTAACAGATACATTCCACTACTCATTTAAACAATAATATTTACCAAAATCATCTATGAATCTGAAATATGAAAAAAACATACGACAAAGTCTAGCTTTCGCATTAGCGTATTAGCCGTTTTGGATTAAAAAAAAGTTAAATTTTATAATCAAAAGCATTTCTAGTAATTTTAAACTAATTTTTCAAGTAACAGATACATTCCACTACTTATTTAAACAATAATACTTACTGAAACCATCTATGACAAGTTTTAAGCGAAATACCTTAAATCATAAAATTTAACTTTTTTTTAATCCAAAACGGCTAATACGCTAATGCGAAAGCTAGACTTTGTCGTATATTTTTTTGATATTTTTAGATTCATAGATGAATTTTGTAAATATTATTGTTTAAATTAATAAGGGGATGTATCTGTTACTTGAAAAAATCAATTCTAACAAATTGTAGTTCGTTGGCATCATATGTTTAAGAAAAATCGGGAGTTGATTTTATCCGTCGGTCGGACCATTCATAGGGAAAATTGTACAAGCAAACGAAATCAAACCCGTGAAGGCATTCATATTCTCAAATTCATTTAAAAAGATATGGCAATATTGCTTTTGAATTGTAGATGTTGCAACATTGTATGCGACAAAAAACAAAAATATAAGAAAATAGTCAAATTGCGAAGCTTTGATTTCTGGCTTGGGCAGAATATTCCGATGTTTTGATGTAACAAGAAACAAGTGTACCTTTTATCTCTGTCTCTCTCTATCTCACATCTCATATTTTGTTTCTCTCACGCTTCTTATTATGTTATGGCTTCGTTCATTTATTTTTTTTACTCTGTCTGTCTGTCTCTCTCTCTTTCTCTCTCTCTATGTCATACCATATGATGTATTCGATGCATCTGTGCTATAGTAGACGAAGTCTTTCTTGCTTTATGCTTTCTCTCTCTTGCTCGTACTTACCCTGTTCGTCTTTTCTACGATAGCGGCTCTCTCTCCCTCTGTTTCTTTTACACAAATTTTAATTACTTTAAAAAATATTAATTAATATGAAAATGTGTAATTTATACATTTATAACTTTAAGAATAATAAATCTAAAATCTTCAAAGATTAAAACAACTTCATAAGTCGCGTTCAGTAAAATAATAATATTGTAATACAAACAAATTTATTGTTATTAACATTATTAGTGTAAGTCAAGTGTGATATCAGAAAATATATATCAAATTGATTGCATAATATTTTATGAAACTACACATATATCATTATAATAAAATTAATAAAATAATAATAAATATTTGAATGTAATTATGAAATTATGATTTTATCAATAGAAAATTAAATAATACGTATTAAAGTTAAAGCGAAAAATCTTTATATTGCATCAGGAATATAATTAAGAAATATATCATCTAAAATGATTAAAATTGTGTTTTATCTATACAAATCGTTGTTAATAACATGTATCTAATTTAACATTATTTTATTTTCATGATTTCTTAGTAAAGATTAAATAAAGTCTTTTTATTCATTTCAATTTAAATTTTTTTGATTTTTTTTATATTGTAATGATTATACACTTACAAATATATAAATAATGAATTTATGAAATAAATGTGCACTAGCAAATGTATTTAATTAAAGTTAATTTATTTTAATAATATATACATTTGATATTTAAAATTTTTTTTATTTACCAATATAATAGAAATACAAATATTAAATAGAAATTATAATATTATATATATATATAATCATACTAATGATCTTGTAATTGATAATAGCGATTTTTAATTTTTCATCAAAACTGAATTCAATTTGATGTTTATAGCAGCCGTGTACATGTACTTCAACACATGGGACATGGATATGTGTGGTGTAGTTGATCATATGGTTTGTAGAATTTCCCCTTACGAGTATACGTCATCATCTACCCTCACTCCATTATTTCCCCTTAAGTTCCGTCTCGAATATGAAGTTAGTTGAATCTGGTCCGCTAGAGGCAGCACTATTTTTCCAGCATAACTCGTAGCTTACCCCACTCCTCATTTTTGGTACCCCTAATCTCCTCCTCGAACAAGAAGATAGTTCAACCGCTAGAGGCAGTAGCGTACAGCTTTTGAAATTTGGAACAAACGCCCCATTTGTCATCAGCAATCTCTCTAATAATCTCTGGTAAAAGTATCAATATAAAATTCTTCACAAATAAAGTGTGATTGTAAAATTCATTTATTCAAATAAATTAATTATATACGAATTTTTTAATGTAAAAAATGAAAATAAAAAGTTCAACTACCGCATAAATACCTGTTATATTAATTTTATAAATTTATAACTTCATTGAAGCTTCTTTTTCATTCCTCAATAATATAATAGTATATAATATTACATAAAGATCAGGTAAAAATAACAAATTTTAGGTTTGAAATAATTTCCTTTATTTCTTAAAATTTTATGAAATATATTATGAAATCATTACAATAACTATAAAATTAATTTTATTTATCATATAATTTTAATCTAAAAAACAAAAATAAAATTAAAGTCATAGGATTCTATTTAGGGTTACGTAGTTGTAAAAACATATACACAATTATATATAGATCAATTGTATTTCAACTGCTTTTTTTTAAAAAGAAAGCAGTAAACAATGACCTATAATAAACTTACAGATACATAGTATACAAAAATGAATATTTAAAACATTTTATTTCAGAAAGACATTTTTTATCCATGAGTTATATTACGTTCCATACTTAGTAACTTATTGAGACTTTAATAATTATTTTGAAAAATTAACTTAACTATATTTAATTTATATCAACACAAACATTAAATACAGGTACAATGAAAATATAATCACTATTTAAAAAATAACTTTCTATAAAAAAATTGATATGTTTAAAAATTTACATAACAAATTGTGTCGTTACAAAATTAAAATCAATATCATATAGAAAATATTGAAAAATTTATATAGGTGGATTTTCATTCAAAATAGGTTTAACTTGAATATATTGATTGACTATTTCCTCAACAGACCACCAAGTTATAGGTGGACCATGATACTTATTTGAGGACACTACATAGTTTATAAAAAATGCTAATATAAAAGCTATAAAAATACACCACAATAACGGTTTCCAACTCATGCATCTGTTTAATAACCAACAGATTAAAGGATGATTGTACCTATAAATGATAAAAGTATATAAATTTATAAATTTGGAAAAATGAGAAAATAATAAATATTTTCAATTTTCTTGAATATGTTAAAATATTTTAAGACTCAAATTATTAAAATGCTACTGATAATTTTTTATCTAGGTTTAATAAAATTTTGACATTTAACTTTATTTTTAGTATTTAAAATTATTTGGTAAGAATTAAATATATATAATTACATTACATACTGTGGTCCTAATTCAAGATGACTTATTTCTTTTTTATGCGATTCAGAAATATTATCTTCGCGTTTATTAGATCTGCAATCGCCATCAAAAAAATCAGTACTGTTTCTTGAATTATTTTTAAATGAAGTTCGGATTAAATTATTGTTTTCTTCTAGAGAATGTCGTCTCGATTCCACTTGTTCACAAATACGTTGTATTTCAGTTATACTGCTGGAACTACTGTAAAAATTATTTACTTTAGAAATAAAAAGCATATAAATTCATATTTTTATATATATTTTCAATATTGTTCATTTCTTTAATATAAAGCATACATATATTTTGATAATAATTTTCATAAATTAATAATAATTCTTATAAATTTTTATTTTTAATATTTAATAAAAAAGTATGAATAGATTTAAACATATATATGACAAATTTAAACAAATAACGATTATTATAATAACAAAATACTTGAAGTGAGTTTTCAAGTTTTTAAATTATTTAATATTTATTTAATAAAATGATAGTAAAATTAATAAATTTTCTTTTTAAGCAGTCGGCCGTGTGAATATAAGAATTGTTTAACTTCAAATACTTTGTTATTTTCGGTTACCATTGTAACTCAAAATTAGTTTTTCTGTTTTTGTTTTTTCAAATGAATACATTTATGTGAGTAAGAATATGTGTATAAGTGAGTATACACGTGGGTGTATAAGTTTTTATATTAGTATATATATTTATAAATATAAGATTGAATGTGCAGCAAGCACGCTATAATAACTTTAACAAGCTATAAAATTTTAACATATTAGGTCGGTAAAATTGCAATGTAAATTAGAACTTACTCTGTTCGATCTAACTTTTCGATTTCTGATTTTGACATTTCGAAACACAGTGAAGGTCTTCGTAGTCCCGAAACTCTTCCAGATACAGAATTTCTCTGCCTTGGGATTTCCTACAATTAAAAATAGGTACATGAGAAAATAGGACTGATCACTCAACATTAAGCACTAATGAACATACTGCCCATTATTGAAAAAATTTATCTAGGAATTGTTAAAATATTATCATGCATTTTTATATTAATGATCAGTCAAATTATAAATTAATAAATACATATTTTCATAAAATTACAACGAATGTTTTCACATAAATCTAATTTTTTAAATGCATGCGGATTGTAGTAAGCATGAGAGTTCGCAGATACAAAGTACACCAAGAGTCTATCTTTTAGTGATTAGCCTGTGAAAAGCGAATTTGTGTTAAATAATGTTATTCCACAGGGTATATTAACGAGTATTATGCTGAACATAATTATACTAAAATGTGAAAAATAGCCGTAGTATAATAAAAAAGATTTTTAAAAAATGTGAAAAATGTGATTTTTTCGTGTTTGCCTTTGAAATATCCTGATTGCTGCCCATCAAAGGTCGCGAAATCGTCGCAATGCTAGCTCGCCTCCTAGCCATCTAGAAAAGAAAGTCAAACGTAATGCTATATCGTTAATAGCCCAGGTATGGATAATTGGTGTAAACTTATACATTATTGTGCAAAAAAAAAAAATATTTAAGCCGGTGCAGCGCGTGAATTACATTGTGTTTGCGTATGAAACTTGTAGCATGCATTTAAGTACTTTATGATTTCAATCTCCTTCGGTGAAGATTCATTTTGGTTGTATTTGAATTAATTTGAAATATTTTATGAAATATGGCGTACTATTTTTATTGTTAAATAATATTTGCAATGTACACAAATAAAAAATAATTATTGCAATTTATTTTTATGTAAAAATTTAAAGTCCCCTATTGTGAGTAATCAAATTGTTATTTAATTTTGTGAGTTTCGGCTGATTAATGTTACTAATTATCATTGTTATTATCGTGATCATCAACATTATTAATGATGAGACAAGTATTTATTGGGTATACAATTATTTACATTATTTTATGTGTATAATTTACGTCAAACTCACTATTTATTTAACATTATTTAAGATGCTAAATTATTAGCAAAACTTATTTTTTATTTATTTATTGAATTTGCACGTGTATTATAATTGAAATGGAATTTAAGTAAAAATGATTTATTCCCAATAAATTATGCTCATAAATTATGTTCTTATGAAGTATCTTAAACTTGAATAACTTTAAATATTAACAATAACAGTTAGCTTCATTTAACAATATTCATTTGATTTATAAAGTATTTGAAATAATTGTGTATTTTTAAATGGATTAATTTATTACTGATCAACCTATTTGTTCCATAATTTTTAAAGATGACGTACAAATATTTTCTTGCAAATCTTGAATAATAGCTAATAG
The DNA here is from genome assembly GCA_018907245.1 of Eupristina koningsbergeri. Classification (NCBI taxonomy): domain Eukaryota; kingdom Metazoa; phylum Arthropoda; class Insecta; order Hymenoptera; family Agaonidae; genus Eupristina; species Eupristina koningsbergeri. Next base: position 2,603 of record JACCHV010000136.1, on the reverse strand, counting down.
TCATGTAGAGTCCACACTATCAAGACATTTAAAAAATAAACGAGTATAAAAATGATCGATTAATGAGAGAAAGCTCAAGCTGCGAACAAGTTTCTTTTTATATTTTCGAACCATCGTACGATTATTGTTGGGCACACCACGATACCGAATTCGCGGAAAATCATCGCCCATTTCACTCAAATTTTCCTCGAGCATGATGTTGTTCTCAGCAAGGATTCTCCTGAAATTCAAATTTATTTTAATAATAGTACCTATTCATTAAACTTTAAGTATAAAAACTTTAACTCGGGCAAGATTATTGTTATTAATAAGGATTTTCATGATTAATTCCTTTGGAGATTTTAGGCGATGAAGAAAAAACTGTGCTCTATTTTGAATTTAATTTTAATTAAAACAATGTATGTATCAATATTACTGAATAATTTCTTTAATTTCTTTCTCATTTAAAGGTAAATTAAAATTATTTTTTTTTTTATAATAGCTTTTAAAAATCTTATCTTTTTTTATGATTTTGATGTTAAGGTAAAGATGTATAATAATATTCTTACAAAAAATATAAGAGTTATACTGTAATTTTTTCATAGAATTTTCAAATGGGAAAAAAAAATGAAGTAACTTTTGTTTGTTCATGCGTATTTTTAAATGATTCTTTTTTTACTGTAATAATGTTTTTTCATTTAAAAAAAATTTGTCTACGTATTTTATATCATTGACAGAGCATTTTTACCCAAAATTATTTAAATTTTTTAAATATTGAATTTAATTGTTGAAACCACATGTTTCTCTTATAAGAAATCCATATGTAAATATAAAATTTAAATTTGAGGTGTAACCTGTATATTATTATTTATAATTTAAGATACATAAAAATTATAAAAATTATATGGCACATAGAAAATAAGTGTAGTTTGTTACTTTCAACTCTTATAACAATGCTTTAAATATAGCAATCGTATAGTCAAAAATACCAAAAATACATGTACGCATTACAGTATTTTCTAATGGGATAATTTGCGAAAGAGTGTATGTACATACCGAAAAAAGGAAAGTGTGTATAATAACAAAAATGAACGAATCTAAGTGAACAAAGAGGAGAAAAGCAGGAACTGAATAATCAAACCCCGAGAAGTACAAAAATGACCTCGTACTTCGTTTCGGCCAGCTCGCCGACGAGCTTCTCGCACTTGGTGCGTAGTGTCTGAAGATACTTGTCAGCCAATAAAACATCTCTGGAGACGCGGCACTCCTGGTGCACCGCACCCAGGGTCTCCGCGCTGCAGGAGATCCGATGAGCGCATCGCGACACCATCTCCAGCTGCTGCTTCACACGCTCGACTCGTTCCACGGACTCGCTGTCGACACACAAAGGCGCGAGCTCCTGTTTCATTTAACATCAGACATTTACTTGGTGAACTTGGTCAATGAAACGAGCTCTACTTCTTCTTCCCTTATTCTCGATAATTTTATATTTTTAAATAATTGCCTTTTGCGCATCATTATTCTACCTTTTTCTTTCTAAAAATATTCATTATTCCTTAATTGTATTTGTCTACGTCAAATATTATTTTATACCTATATTATTTTTACTATTTGTTTATAATGCATTATATTTTAACATTACCTGAGGTCTTACTGACTATTAATATCATTATATACTGAAATTTGTACTTTAAGCAGTTCTTAATAAATTTAGTAATGTACCACATAGTTAAAATTGACCTTTTTTAATAATAATAATACATGTATAAAACGCTAATAAAAAATATTATTTTCATTATGAGTGCTTCAATTAAACATTTCTTAAAAAAAAATAATTATTTGAAATTATTATTAATAAAAACGCAACGTATTTTATTCGTAAATTAAAATTTTTTTTTTTAAATATTCATTAAATATTTTTAATTAAAATTTAAATCTTAATACTTACGTATTATTGGTCTATCTAAATTATTTTTAATACACGTATAAATATTTTAATTTTTTTACTTGCCTTTATATGTTCCCGCATTTTGGCAACTTGACTATTGAAATTATTTTCAGCTTGATTTCGGTATCGGAGAGATAATGTCGTCCGTTTGCACAAAGTGAATCTATCTGTTGATAATCCAACAGAAAATGATGTGTATTTCTTCTGTAATATATAAAATCAAATACTAAATATATTTATTTCATTCATGACAAACATAATTTACATATATAAAACGTCATTCTATAATTTTACAAATTTCTAGTTAATAATTAATTTAATAGTTCCTTTTAGCTTAATCGAACTTATGACTTTAATTATATTATTAAAAAACTGAATAAAACTTATTATTGATAAATATATTATTAAAGTATTTTTAATTTATGCTATTGTCTACAAATAAAACAAAAATATAATTTTTAATGATATATCAAGGTATAACTTAAATGATATCTTTTAGCATAAAATTTTTCTAAAATAAAGTTGTAATAAATCTATTTTTAAGTTATTGTACTATAATAGTAATAATAAATATTATGATATGTTCAACAAAAGAATTAGAAAAAGCTAAAAACTGTACCTTTTCCAAAACAAAGTAGCAAAAGAAAAAAAGATAAAAGATAAAACATTCAATATT